>CM031242.1:43813579-43988579 GCA_018340775.1 Taxus wallichiana var. yunnanensis
TGAACAAGGTGCAAACATATGAATTTGACATAGAGTACACTTGAGGTAAGAATAATATTGTTGCTGACACTTTATCTAGGAGGCCTTACCTCACTGCTATGCTTAGTTCTATGTCTGAGATTTAGGTGGATTGGAAGGTTCATATACTTATCGAGTATTCAAAAAATCAGTTTGCATGTGATATCATGGATGGTATGATACAAGTTGAGTGATACATAGTAGTGGATGATCTCATTTTCTACAAGGATAGGATCTTCCTTATACTAGGATCCAAAATGAAGGGGAAGATCCTTTGAGCAGTACATGATACACCACTAGCTGGGCATCTTGGGTATTTCAAAACATACAGGTTCATCATGGAGAGATTTTTATGGAAGGGGATGAAGAACGATGTCCTTAATCATGTCAAAGAGTGTATGGTTTACCAGCAAACCAAATCGAGTGCTCTTTCCCAGTAGGATTACTTTAGCCTCTCCCCATTCTTGAACAAAAATTGGAAATCATATCTATGGACTTTATCATAGGCTTCCCTTGGTGCATGAGAATAGTTGCATTTATCTTGTAGTTGATCGGCTAACTAAGTATGCTCATTTATTTTCCCTACCCAAAGGGCACGAGGCAGTGGATGTGGCCGAGATCTTCTATACCGGTATTTTTTGGCTACATGGGTATCATCGGTGACAGAGACAAGATCTTCATGAGCACATTTTGGTAAGATATCTTCAAACTAGCAGGTACGGAGTTAACTCCTAGCACTAGCTACCACCCACAGATAGATGGGCGGACAAAGATAGTCAATAAGTGGATAGAAGGCTACTTGCGAGAGTTATGTGACAGGAAACCAATGGGCATGGATTTAATGGTTACACATGGGTGAGTATTGCTACAATACCACCTACTAGATGAGCATAGGTATGACCCCTTTCCAAGCCTTATATGGGTATAATGCAAGGACATTCGTAGATTTGGTATTACCAGATAGCCGAGCTCCCTAAGCTTGAGATTGGGTGTAGGAGAACCAAGATATCTGAAGGCTCTCAAAGAGAATCTTGAAGGCACGAGAACCAATGGAAGGTATATGTAGATTGGAATAGGATAGAGAGGTATTTTAAGGTTGGGGATCTAGTATTCCTATGTTACATCCATATAGGTAGTCCTCACTTGAAGTAGAAGGGTGCAAAGAAATTGAAACCACGATTTTATGGTCCATATCGGGTAGTTTGTCGAGTTGGGGCAATTGCATATGAGCTAGAGCTCCAGAGCATTATAAGATACATAATATCTTCCATGTTTCATGCCTTAAGAAGGCACTCGGACTGCATATTGCACCATCTATAGAGTTGCCACTAGATGAGGAAGGGAAATTGGTGCTTGAACCAGAATCCATCATTGAAGAGAGATAGAGGGGGCTCAGGAGCAGAGTAATCACCGAGTATTTGGTGCGTTGGAAGGGACTGCCACTTGAGGATGCCACTTGGGAGGGTGAGCAGATTTTGTAGCATCCTAATTTGTAGTTGCTTGAGGACAAGAAAAATTTGGGAAGGGAGGACTATAATGTCCCCTTTTTGTAATGCCCCCTTTTTCTATGCCAAAGGACCCATGGATCATGTCGAGTCGAAACCATGACCTTTCCCAAGGGTTTGTGGATGCTGGGGACTTTTGGGAAGGGGCCTCATGGTTCTAACTTTATTTACTTGCATAACTTTGGTTTATTTTATTTTATTGGCCCCTCCATGGTTTGAAAGGAACCTAGGGTTATTGGGGCTTGATTGCCGAGGGGAAGTATATAAGAGCTGGGAGAGAAAGGAAATGAAACTTTTTTTACATACATTTTATTGACCCCTTCACGTGTAGCTGTTGTTGTTATGCATCTACAGCTTGTGGAGTCAAATCCCATAAGGACCCTAGCTTTGGTGGTGAGAGACCCATCCCTAGCTAGCAAGGCATTCTTCGGTAGTGAGATATCTACCCTAGTCTGTCATTTTGGAGCCGCTTTCTGGGCTATGTTATAGAGATATTTTAGAAGGTATAGAGGAAGGGTTTTGAAGATTCTTGGTGGAATTTGGAGAGGATAATCAGTGGGATTCCAAATCAGAATCACAACAGCATATCATATCCATGGAAGCCATTTGGGCAGAGCATGGCCACTCGTTGAAGGCATCTCGTGAAGGTTTTGCGGGTTTTGGGGGTGTTTGGGGAAGACAATTAGAGGGGCTCCAGACCAGATTCATGGCAGCCTTTTGGGTTGGGTGTGGTAGCATCGTTGAAGGTGCCTCCATCATTTTCGACCCTTGTCCCAAGTGTGGCGACTTACAGCCTATACGGAGAGGGTTTTCCAGTTGTCTAGGTTTGTTGTGATTTCCTAGCAGCATTGTACTCTGTAATATTCCAAAAATAATTTCCCTTTGTCATTTATAATAATATCAATCCCTCTTTATATTTCCAAGTAAATTTGGGTGGTCATTTTGGGGAATATTTATTTTATTTAGTTCATTTTCCCTACTATAGAAATTTGCATAAATCTGTATTTTACTTTGCTTTGTAATTTTCTATATTTTGTGCATTTTTAAGTGGTATCCCATCCGAGATATTACATGGATCCATTGTGAAAAAAATCAAAGTTGAAATTTCCCTAGGTGAAGTTATATCATGAAGGAAAAACCAATTTTGTGACTTGCCCCAAGCGAGTTAGCATATCATGCAAAGGGAAGAAAGTGATAGTCGTAAGATTGGAAGGATCGCTAGGGTAATAGATAAAGGTACAATGTTTATCAAGAGTGTATTTAGATGTTGAAAAATTTACTTTAAGGGTTTTCCAATTATATGATTTCTATTATAAGTGAATGTTTGTTCAAAAATTTTGTAATTTTTTTAAACATTTCATTTTTTTACGTTTTTATCAATTTTTGAAAAAGTAGGAAATAAAAATGCAAATAAATGCAAACAAACATGAATACATAGCAAAAGGAAAACATTTCATGGCTTAAATAAACCAAGAGGAAAACACAACACATGCAAGTGACAAAAAAACATGAAACAAGCATTGCAAACAAACCCAATATGAACAGGAAGGAACCACACCAAAGTTATATGTGAACTAAGATGCAAGTAAATTTCCTATAATTGGTCTACAACAAAGGTAAACAAAGTACAATAAAATAATAAACTGAAAGAAGCAAAAGCATCATCACAATGTTGACAAACCTGCAACAGTACAACACAACATGCAAAAAAATGTCTAATGACACTCCAAATGTGTTCCACATTGAAGAACTAGATAGATTTGAATTCCCCAAGCGATAACTTAGAATGTGAGTGGATTGAATTGTACCAAAGAACGGAGTGATACTTAGATACTCCCAAAATATACTCTTGTCGGATCCCATTGAAGTTTGATATGTAATGGATTAACTGTAAAATCCAAATGTTCCTCAAGAAAATTTATATTGCGAAAGGGTAAATGATGATGGAAGCATGTGTCACTTTTGTTTTCATTGATGTCAATTCCGTTGATTTAAGAGTGGTCTAGGTGATCTAAGTATGTTGGCTAGGTGATCTAGGGGTCTCTAAAGATGCATATGAGTGGCTTGAGTCAGTCAAAGGTGGTATGAAGGTCAAAAAAATTCCATGAGGTGAGTGAGATGTGTCAATGAGTCTGTAACATTTTCACATGGTCCATTCATAAAATGTATGGGTGAAGTCAAGTTCTTCCGGGCCTTGGCCTAAGTACAAATTCATGGTGTAAATCAAGAAAACATGATAATTCACTCAAACCAAAGTAGGGAAATAAATATTGGATCACTATGAGGTATCATAGGAGGTGAAGAAAGAGCTACAAGAAATAGACCAGGATCATGAAGCTGAAATAAGTCAATATGAAGCCTTCTTAAGCCAATCCAAGCAAGAAAGGTGTGAAATGTTGACCCAAGGTGTGATGATGCAAAAAAAACATGGTTTGAGAATGTAATGATGATATATGGTGTGTAAAATTCCTCACATGTAGTTATTTAAGTGTTTTAGGCACTTCTACAGGTCAGCATAGTTCAACTGCTGAGAATCAGAGACCAAAGGGAGCCTAGATGAGATGGGATGGAAATATGAAGGATGAACCAGAGAAAACTATCACTTTGAGGTTTTATAGGTATGTTTCTTGAAGGCGTGAGAAAATTTTCAGAAAGCGACAATGAATTTTTTGCAAGTTATGCCAATATTTCTAAAATCGGGTTTTTCAAAGTATGCAAATTAAACACCAAACTTCTTAGCAATCAAGTGAAATTGTGGAGAATCCTTTGGATAATTAATAAGAAAAAAAAAAGGATTAAATTGGGATAAAATTATGGTGTAAAATTTTTTTAGTGATTGGTTAATTATTTTAGAAGTTCTATCCATTTTTGTGAGCATGTTTGTAACCCTCCAAACCGCAATTTGGACCAGTTTTGGAAAATTGAGTTGGGTAGGTTTCTAAACTCAAATTTATTGCTTGTAAATATATTTTAACATGTATAGGACTCCTCAAGGTACATTTTCATGATATTTTGGGCTTTTGGTGCTTGGTGGGCCCCACTAGAAAATAGTTGTTTTGTGAAGATTTTAGTGCATAGACAAATCTTGCAAAGGAAATTATGATAAAATTAATTTTTATGATTCCTAGGAGGTTATATTGAATTATATGAATCCATTTAGATCACTCCTTCGAGGAAATTTTGAGATACAACTCAGTTTTGGCCCTACCATTCAAACTAGCAAGCTTGTGTGACCAGTCTTGATGATTTGAAGGCTTAATGATACAAATGCTCATTCTTGGAGTGTAATAAGTATGTGAGAACTATATATAGGTATGTGGTGACATTTTTGAACATTTTTTAAGTTACAAAATATCTTCTTTCTTGAATATGAATGAGCCAAATTTGCCATATTAGGCTTATTGAGAAGCTTGTTTGAATGATGATGAAGGTAGAAAATTATCCATTTGACCATGAAGGTATGAATTCTTAAAAAAAATTATACATACCAATTGAATTATTAGAGGTGACTGGGAGCTCTAAAATTCTATTTGGAGGTGTTTGACCACATTGTATGGAAGACTAGTTTTTGTGTCTTCAAGATCAACCAAACCAGTTGCAGAGATCCAAGTTTTTGGAAGCCTTATGCCATGAATTGGAGCAGTATGATAAGTGTATGAGATAGTATAATTCATGATATTTACATTTATATGTTACTTTCCTCATGATGAAGATATTTGAGGTATGTATCAGCTCAATTTTTGAAGACCAAATTCAGAGATGCTGAAACCAGCCAGGAAAGTCTTGCAAAGTGGTGTTTCTTGATGTGTTAAGTCTTGAGTTGGATCTTTCTGGTAAATTTTAATGAAATTATACATCCTAAGATTCATTTTTATATATTAATTTTTTCATGAATATTATTGGAAGTGGTCTAGTTAGATGGTTTTTCAAGACTATATTTTGTAGGTGTTGATTTAAGCACACCTAGGAGCCTAAATGAATGTCTTGGCTAATGTGGAAAGTTTCTAAGCATACAAGAGAATTATTTGGTTTTTTGGGACCATGTACCATGTGAATACAAATTTTAATCCTTTTGGACAAGTTTGAGAGATAGAAGACAAAAGATGAGCTCATTTTGAGAAGAAGACAAAATCGATTTAATTCAAATTCCAATTCGAATTCAAGGCTAGGAAGTTGAAGAGTCAAGTGGAAAATGAAGTGTAAGATTCATCTTCATGAAGGTTTTGTTATTTAAAATGGTTTTCCACGTTTAGGTGTGTTGAATTTTGAAAAAAAAACTTTTCTCTTCTTTTGAAGAAAATTTTTGCTACAAAGCAAAACCCCTGAAAGTCTCTTCTAGGTTAGTAGTTGGTTGGAGTTTCATGAGGAGGATGTGAGTGAAGAAAAAATGGTGAAGTATCTATTGGCTGTAATCTAATTTGAAGAGTTGTAATTTTATTTGAATATTTTTAATCAAATTTTAATTCCAATAAAGAAGGTTTTTTAGTACATCTTGTGTTCTTGATATGTATGCATTTCTTGATAAATTGTATTTAATTGTGATCCAATATTAATGCATGTGATTTATGAAAGTGTATATTTGATGTTTGAAATATAAAATTGAAAAGTTTTATTATAAGACTGATGCACACCCATCTCAATCCTTTGTCATTTATAACAATTGGTATCAAAGCAGGCCCTTAGAAGCATCTTTAACAAGCTAGAGGGAGATATTTGGTGACAAGGATGGGAGATATTTATCATATGAGGTGGGGAGTAGATATCTATGAAGAGAATCTAGAAAAAATGATATAATCACAAGAGTAAGTTCTCAAGTGAGTACGAGACTCAACTAAAATAAGCCTTAGCTAAGAAAGAAGAACTGAAGAAAGAGTTAAGCATCATGACAAGTAATGTATCATCTTTCAAGAGAGATCAGAAAAGTTGAATAAGATGTTAGGAAAAAAAAGGTATATGGTGATAGAACAGGTCTAGGTTTCATAGAAGATTCATGCAGTATAGATAAAAATGAAGGTGAATCAAGTCAAGGATCAAATGACAAAATGCAAGTCAAGCAAGGGAAATAGTTTAAATCATTCATCTCATGGAATATCATCTATCAGGAAGCCAAATGCATTTAGGCATGTTTTTTTTCATGGTAATTTCTACAAGTGTGGTGTTTATGGTCATAGGGCTAGTATGTGTAATCCTAATATTGAAAAGAGAGAATATTATAAAGAAGAAACTCAATGACATCACTGAAGGAAAGAATTAAGAGAAAAAAATTAGGAAAAGATATGGAGCTGAATGTTATCATTGTCATGAGAAAGGACATCTAGCAAAGTACATTGCAAAAATGAGCCATCAAACACAAGAAGGTATGTAATAAAATTCAATGGTTATTGCTATGCTTGTAATGAATATGGACACAGGGCTTTTGAGTGTAAAGGAAGGAAAGTGGAATGTTTTAGGTTCCATAAGGTAGGGCACATTACAAGGTTTTGTGATGTAGGTCAGCTGAAGAAAGAGATTTAAAGACCTAAGCAACAAGCTCAGAAATACAAGAAGAAGGGAGAAGCTAGTTAAAGTTCTCAAAAGGATCCCAATAAAGTGACTGAGAAAAAGAAAGGGTTTGTTGTGACAAATAAAGAATAAGAGAATAATGAACTAGTCAAGAAACCAAAATAAGATTTGAGACCTTTTTAGGTATCTCATCAAGCTCATCTATGGTATATAGGTGCAAATAAAGCCTTGGAGTGAGGGGGGTTGTTTAAGTCTGTATGAGTCTTCTCCATGGTGTTGAGGTAGGAAATTTTAAGTCTTGTTATCCTTTTAAAAGTATGAGTTTGTTTTCTAAAAATCAAATTTTGATCTGTCATTCTTTTAGTATATTGTCATGTTGTGGTATTCTCGGTGTATAAGAGATGTTAGTGAGTCACATTAGCTAGTCTTATTTCTCCTCAAAGCATATAAGTCGGTGTTTGTACTTGTTTAAGTTCTTATGGTATGTTTTTGTATCATCTTAGTGTATAATGGATCCGGTTGATTGTATATATTTATAAGTTGCATTGTTATGTCATAAGAGTATGTAAGTGGTTTAGAACTCATGAAAAGTATTATTCTAGTCTCAATGTCTCGGGTTTAAGCTATGATGGTTGGAAATTTAATCTATGGAGTCTTGATATTGTCTTGTCTTCATCTATGAGACTGAAAATCCCCTTTGGTATGTTTCAAATATCCCGAGGCTTGAAGTCCGAAAAATAATTTTCTCAAGATTCCGAGTATGGTGTCATTGCAATAAGAATAGTATTATGTATGTGTCTTGTATGAATCAAATTCAAGCATCGTTGTGGAAGTACTCTAAGGTAGGAATATTCATCCTTATAAGGAGAAGGAACAAGAACTCTAAATATTGAAGGAATTCTCTATATTTCTCAAGGCTTCAATCCCGAATTCTCGGGTGATTGGTATGACTACACACAATATCTTAGTTTGAAGAGTGAATAAGGCATGTAACTTGCTCATAATTATACAAGAAGCAAGGACAACACTATGAAAGGATATGTAAATTCTAAAGGAAAATGTTCATCCTCGAATGTAGAATATCTCGAGACCTTAGAATTTGTAGATTTTCTCCTAACACTTGTGTCAAAATGTCTAAAAACAGCCAAAAGTAGTCCGCTTGCCAAGGAAAGGTAATTAGACAAAAGTGTAATAGTTACAAGCCCTGCAAAATAATAATATTTGCATATAGTTTTCTTGTCGAGTTTTTGTATACAAGGAGTTATGTTAATTGCCACATGTCTCTTGACGATCCTTTAAATATCATGATAATCTTGAATAACTAAAAATATTTCATCAGCCCAACATATCCTTATGACAAACAAATGGGGTTCAAATTAAAAAATAAATATGATAAATCTTATTTTCTCAAGCTAGAAGGGTTGAAGATAAAAATTATTGCCTTGAGTGAAGTGAAAAGGTTGAAGAAGAGTCAAACATCAACAATAGAAGAAGACACATAGCAGTCATTTGATGTTTTTTAACTAATGAGTAGTCAATTATTCGTGATGAAAACATATATACTATATTGAAAGGAGTTACAAAACTAGTGAAATTTGTTGCTTGCTCAAAGATATATAGTGAATTATTCTGATTTTGATAGATATTAAAAATAATATAAAAATTCAGAGAGTGATAAAAAGAACCTAAATTAAAGTATGAAAGAAGTTTGTTGTTTGTGTATAAGAGACAGAGTTAGAAGCACGGGTCATGAAAGCTATTCAATATGTTTTTGGTTTGTTGAAGGATGTTTGGATGTGTTCACAGTGCAAACACAAATGGAAGGTTCAAATCTAACTATGCATCTACTCCAAGCCAAATTGTCAAGAAAATACCTTTGTGCTCTGTTTCAAAGTCATCTACAAGACTCAAAAGGTGAAAAATAAAACTAAGTTGTTCATACAATTTTTATTTCTTGCATTTTAGTAATTTGTGCCTTGTTTCTTTGACTTACTAGGAGAATTTAAATATGATTCAAGATTGAAAATTTCTTGGAAAAATTAGAGCATGATTCCATAAAACTTTAAGAGAAACAATTTTCAAATTCCATTCATAATTGAGGGAGAAATAGAATGGTTTCTCCTCTCGAGCTTGCACAATCTCTTTATCCTGCCCTAGGGTTTTCTCATTCATTTTTTAATGGAATAAAATCATTCACCCAACCAAATTAGATGAAACTATATAAAAATGGTTGTAGCCTCCAAAATACCTATTTGTAAAATATTTCATTGAATTTCATCAAGTATTTGGGGAGAAATTCATGACAGTCCTCCTGTGAAACCATTCATGACTGTGAATACGGTTTTACGTCAAATTTCACGTTATTTTAGTTAAATAAAGTCATTTTTTTGTGAATCAATATTTTCTAATGGTTTTTCAATGTTGTAGGTCAATTTTAAATTTTGAACAAGCTCTGAAGGTTGAAAACTATGTGATAGTCCTCTCCAATGATCGGTCATGGACCGTGAAAGGTTCTCTTCTTCAAATTTCAAGTATTTTTAGCAATTTATTGTCTTCCTCTTACTGAAACGTGATGATATAAGGGTGATCAAAGTATTACATGAAGGATTTAAGCTTAAACAAGCTTTGTTCATTCAAATGTGTAATAAATTTAGAGACAGAGGTGCTAGATCGGTGGTTTTTCTATGCAAAAGGTAAATTGAAGGCAGGTTTAGTATATTGAACAACCTTTCAAATATTTTCTTTATCTATGTGATGCCTATGAAGGACTCAACTCCTTGAATGATCCTTTTTAAGAGCACATATTAGCTTTATTCAGCTTGAAGTTCAGTGGAAAGGATAAAGTGCAAATTTTCTTGACAATGAATGGAGGTGAAAATTGAACTTTTGGCTTGAAATAATGGAGTCTTCAATCTTTCCTCAAAGTGAGTTAAGATTTGAAAAATGAATTTGAAGAACCATAGTCAATTTCACATCAATAATTTGTCTTTCAAGCTTTAACAAGAAGGCCAATAGTTACTACTTGTTTTATCTCTTTTAGTTAAGGACTTTTGATGTCTTAAACAGATGTTGAACATTCATATGGTCAAAGCTTTGAAAGAGGATATGAATAGTTTCTAGAAAATAGAGGAAGGGAAGTAGTGCAAAGTCCTTGAAGATGAAGATCCAAATTGTGTTTATTTTGAAGAGTGTATAAAAATCATTTGTATGTATGAATTGGCAAGTAACAAAAATATATAAAAGTAAATTTGAGCATATTTTTTTAATGAAGGTGAAGAGCTTATGATATAGTGCAAGGAAGAATCTGAAAGTAAGCATGAAATATAGTGAAAACAAGGAAAACATAGGATTGTTATAGATCTTTGAAATTGAAAAAAATTGATAGGTATATATACAGTGATAGTTTGATTTGAAGAAGAAAATAGAGACATAGATAAGATTGTATTTTTTTAAGACAAAGAATCGGTGAAGCAGTGAGACTTTGTGATGAACTTCATGATAAACTTTTTTTACAGGTAAAATTTATATCAAGAGTATATTATGTTGTTTTCACAAGTATGTAGTGAATTTGTTCTGACAAAATCTTATATAGAAGTTGAATTCACCATGGCACAAGTAATATTATATCGGTATACTATATGCCATGTCATGAGGGTTATCTCATTTCAAGCGTGCAAGAAGCAAGTGAGGAGGAAATCAAATGAGAAAAGGAGGGATCTAGATGAAAATAAGCTCTTCCATGAAGGGTTGAAACAACTTGCAAATGAAATATGATGAAATGGATAGTCTTACAAAGGTGTACTAAAGGTTACTGCGAGCATCACAAATGACTTGGAAAATTTGCTCAGGATATGATTGATAGAGGAGGAGGCTAAGTGATTTCCAACACTCTGTGACTGAAGAAACATGTTATTACAGATCTACTAAATGTATGATGAGTCTATGATTGTTTTTATATTGTATAAAATCTTGTAGTTGTGCATTGAGAATATGAAAAATCATCAAATCTCTTGGAAAATGTTCAAAATATGTGTTTCTCCTAGAACGTGTGAAAGAAAAAAAAGAAGAAAGGTTCATAATTAGGATGTCTCAGTTGGCTTATGTCCTTGAAGAATAATTTTGAAGACTATAAGGTCATTTCAACCCAAGATGGAGAGATTTTTTTAAGTTACAACTTGTGTCACAGAGCATTTAAATGAAAATCTACAGGTTTGAGCACATTTACTTAGACAAGGGCAGCTCATGCTAAAGTTTCGATATGTTATAAGGCATCCAAATGATCTAAATGGTTATATGAAGAATGATTTGATAATATTATTCAAAGGTAAGCAAGTTTTTGGTTCAAGTTAGTGTGATAACAACGTAAGAAAGTTGAAATCATTGAAATGGTAATTCATGGCGGAGACAATGTGATGAAGTCATCCCTATGAATCATATGTAAGATAAATGCTTGAAATCTTGTTTTTTCTACTAGATTAAGATGGTACAAACCCAGGGGGAGTCATAAGTATTTGAATCATGATATGTTTGTGCTTTTATTACTATGTGAAGTTTTTCAAAATGCACTAAAGTTAGATTTTAGGAACATGGTCCAAAAGGTGGCTTCACTAACTATGGTGACATATTTTTTTGATTTCTTGCATGAGTTTGATCTAGAGATGTATAAGAAGAGTGAATGAATTCAAATAGAAGGAGTATCAGTTGAGGGGGACCTTTTCCAAGTCTAGAAGATCTTTTTATGTTGTTGAAGGAGTCAAAGTGAAGAAATCATAGTCCAAGGGGGAGCTATGTTCATGTAAATTATCTTTCTCTTGTCTTAATGGGCTTGCTTTCCATTGTAATTCATTTTTTTCATGTCAATTCCATGCATACCTTTGTAAGAGATGTCAAAGGGGGATAAGTGTGCCAAGAAACATTCAAATGAGGTCATCTAAGTGTATGTGCATTCATGGTTGCCATCAATTTTTCTAGGATGGTTGTCATCAATGACAAAGGGGGGGTGAGGGGTTGGAAGCATGTGTCATGTTTGTTGTCATTGATGTCAAGTCCATTGATGTCACATTGGTCTAGGTGATCTAGGTATGTTGGCTAGGTGATCTAGGTATATTAGCTAGGTTATCTAACTATATTGGATAGGTGATCTAGGTATGTTGGCTAGATGATCTAGGGGTCTCTAAAGATGCATATGAGTGGCTTGAGTCTTTCAATGATGGTATGAAGGTGAAAACAAGGTCTGTGATGTGATTGATATGTGTCAATGAGTTTGTAACATGTTCACATGGTCCAGTCATGAAATGTATGGGTCAAGTCAAGTCATTTTAGGCCTTAGCCTAGTACAAATTCATGGTGTAAATCAAGAAAACATGAGAATTCACTCAAACCAAAGCAAGAAAAATGAGATTGGATCACTATGAAGTAGCACGGCAGGTGTAGAAATAGCTATAAGAAACAAACCAAGTTCATGAGGTGAAACAAGTCAAGTATTAATCCTTTTAAAGCTAATCCATAATAAGCAAGGTGTGAAATGTTGACCCAAGGTGTGATGATGAAAAAAAAAAAAATTGAGCATGGAATGATGATATATGGTGTGTAAAATTCCTCACAGGTAATTATTGAAGTGTTTTAGGCACTTTTATAGGTCAACATAGTTCAACTGTTGAGAATCAAAGACCAAAGGGAACCTAGATGAGATGGGATGGAAAGATGAAGGATGAACTAGAGAAAACTATCACTTGGAGGTGTTATAGGGATGTTTCCTTAAGGTGTGAGAAAAATTTAAGCTGAGGATGAATATTTTGCAAGTTATGCAAGTATTTCCAAAATCAGGTTTTTCAAAGTATGCAAATTGAGCACCAAACTTCTTAGCAGTCAAGAAAAATTGTGGATCCTCCTTTGGATAAGTCATAAGAGAAAAAATGGAGTAAATTGGGATAAAATTATGGTGAAAAAATTATTTTGGTGATTGGTTAAGTATTTTATAAGTTCTATCCATTTTTGTGAGCATGTTTGTAACCCTCCAAACCCCAGTTTGGACCAGTTTTGGAAAATTGAGTTGGGTAGGTTTCTAAACTCAATTTTTTCTTGAAAATATATTTGAACATGTAGATGACTCCTCAGGGTACATTTTCATGATATTTTTAGCTATTGGTGCTTGGTGGACCCCATTGAGAAATAGGTGTTTTGTGAATATTTTCTTTGTTTAGACAAATCTTGCAAAGGAACAAATGCTCAAATTAATTTTGGATGTTTCTAGGAGGTTCTCTTGAATTCCATGAATCCATTTGGATCACTAATGAGACAAAAATATGTCTCATTATATCACCAAATAACATTCTTATTCTCTCTCAAAATAAAGCTTTCAAGTGAATTTAGATGTAGTTTTAATAACAGATATCATATTTAAGGTAGAATATAGGATTTATCTTATCATCTCTTTAGAAATCTATTTGCAATCTAATTGTTTTTATTTCTTGATATTTCTTCTAAAGTTGGAATGCAATAGTGTGTAGAAAATAGGTCATAAGCAACTGTACTCCAAGTTCGTAGATTGCAGCTACCAAAAGTCTTCACACAACTAGAAATGCCCAGCTACGGAAATTCTTCACACAGCTACGGAAATGCCCAGCTACAGAAATTCTTCACGCAGCTATGGAAACACCCAGCTAGTGAAAGTATTTTGGTTTGTTCCAAAATAATGTAAAGGAGCACCGAACTATTCATCCTACTCTTTGCTTCCACATCATCAACCAAGAATATAGATCCAAACATGTGGCAATCCAAAGTCATGAATGCATGTGGCATTCCAAGAAGAATTCAAAGTCATGGACTTAGCACTCCTCCTTTTTCTCTCCATGTTTCAAGGATGAGCAAATGGTGGAATAGTATTAGGAATGTTGAATAAGTACTCTCCCACTTTGTGTTCCTAGATTAAAGGGATGAGTTGTAGAAATATTCTCCACGATAAGTGGGTTGTTGTAGTCAAGTTTGTTTAGTATTTATTTCTTTGAATAAATCCACCCAAGAATAGGTAGTTAGTTCTTGGAGTGTGGACCAAGTAAACTAGGAGTAATGTCTATAAATACCTCTTCCATATATTTGGAAAAGGGGCATATTTTGTAAATCAGTTTTGAATCAATACAAGTGCAGTTTTAAAAGTTAATTGTAGTTTCTCCAAATCCAAAGGGAAGAGAATGGCCAAAAGCTACTCTTCCCCAAGGAGGAGGATTTTTTTGTTATTTCTTAGCATAGTTTATTTACTACAGATTTATTTCAGTAGTTTAGTTGTTGTGTGTTTCTTTTTCATGCATGTTTAATTTATGTATGTTTTCTTAGGAAGAAGTATTGTTGAATAATATTTTCCTTTCTCCTTTTGCATACAAATTTAGACACCACCTTGGTTATAATGACACCAACTTGTCTATGAGTTGGTTAAATGACTGGTAATACAACGACCGTCAATCACTCCTTTGAGAAAAATTTTATATATGTATCATCTTTGGCCCTACCATTCAAAATAGCTAGCTTGTGTGACTAGTCTTGATGATTTGAAGGCTTGATGATAAAAAATTTAGTCATTTTATGCCTATAAAATAACCTTTTAACCCCATGCATGTTTGCCTATCAACCAATGGGTGTTGGGAACTCACTCAAAGTGTGGCTGGTGCCGACCCTATCCTTTATGTGAGCATTGTGAGAAGATGTTGTCATCGATGACAGATTAAGTGTAGAAAAGTAAATGATCATGCATATATTCTGAAATCATAGGATGATTCATTACACCAACATACCCATTCTAGATAACAAAAGAAACATCATACAGATAGTAGATATGATCCATAACATAAAGAAAAAGGCACTAGGTTTTACACCCATGAACAATATATTTAGAACAGAATCAGATATTCATGTTGATCATAGTTTAGTAACCACATTACATTCAAAAGGGTCATATCATACTAATATATCATGACTCACACATTAGAAGTTCTAGTTATTCTTCCCTATTACAAAAATTTAGTAGACCCATTCCCCTAGATATGCTAACATTCCTATAGTCCTCTAATGAGAACCCAAACCCCTAGAATCTTTTGTTATTTCTGTAGAGCTTTGCCTACTCTGTTATGTCTCATAGCACCATGGCCCTCTTCTTCTCTAGATATCTCAATGATGCTCTCTCCAAAACTGTGCTCTCTGATCTCTTTTTCTTCTACCCGAGCATCTCTATAAATAGGTTTAACACCCATTGCCATGCCTTCCTAAAGTAGCAGATTGGTTGTCAAGTGTCAAGGTGGTCCTCTAATGGAGTATGCTTCTTCTGATCTGAGCTCCCCACTTTCTGCAATGATGTCTTTCAGAATGTTCCATGCATGGAATATTCTTTCCTTGACCACCAAGTTGTCATGCTGGGACCATATCTACTCAGCACGCCTAGTCAAGTCACGTTTTTCCTCAAGTGCCTCTTGGAAATCTGAATATGACTAAGTCTTGAGACCCTTTGCTTTGCCTTGCATGTGCGCCATGGTTTCTACTAAACCCTTCTAAAACCCTTGTCCTGTGCACTTTTCCCTGCGCACCCATCTTCTTCGATGGTCCGTGCATGCATTCGCCTTTTAGGACTTAGTCAATATTCTGAGGCCCAACATCACCCCATACTAATTTTTTTATCCATCCTTAGAAACATCATCTCCAAAGAATAAAGAATGGTGGGACTTTGAATCGTCAGAAATAAAGAATGAAAGAATGAATAATGAGAAATGGAAGCATAAGAAGAATTTTTTTATTACTAAAGAATGAGTGGGAAATCCTTCCTTATATCTACCTCAATCTTCTCCCAGGCATCCACCTCACCCTGCACCTATTGACAGAGGTCACCTACTAAGGTGCTCACCTCTTCAAATCCTAGTTCATCACCCTTAGCATTCAGTGTATCAACAATGTTTTCCAACTGCTTGTTGAGGTCATCCAACAGCATCCATCCTATGGGTGATCTGAGGATATAATTCCTTCAGCCAATTTTTTATCAAGCCTCTCAGGGTCTCAATGGCTTAAAAATTCATCTCTACCTCAGCTAGGATCTACCTCATGGGTGGCAACTAGAATGCTTTCCACTCTCTCTCTTTACCCTCATAATTTTCATAAGCATCTTTAGCTATCGTGCGGTGACCTTTACATTAACAAAGAGCTTAGTGTATGAAGCAAATATCTCCATAACCTTGATTTTCCTCTTTCTCCTATCATGCTAACACTTATTCTCCTTATTCTAAATCGAGAGGCCACCTCTCTATGGTGAGGATGTGAGTTAGGTCTTCCAGGAATTACAAGGTTGAATCATAATTCTGTTTGGGCGGTGTTAGGTCTAGATGCTTCAAGATAATAGCATCTATAATCATTTCAACTTTCTTATATACCTCGTGCACCCTTTCATTTTCCTCCTTCAGCTCACACCTTAACTGTGCACTGATTAGTTCCTCTTGCTTCAGATCCTTTCTCTTTTCAATGAGATCCTCCTTTTTCTTCTCCAATTCCCCTTCTAGGAATATCACCCAGTCATTCCTTCCAAAGAGCCTTGCCTCAACTTCAACTGAAACCTTGTTGAGTGCATTACAGACTTGTTCATTAGACAATTGTTGAGAATTTACCAATGGTTTTATTCCTTTGGTCTCTAGCACCTTCATCAATGCCCCTTGGTTAACTTCGAACTCAGGCTCATCAACATGGGACTCAAATGCCCAAGATAGCATTTTCTGGTTCGTGGGTATGCGCCTTCTTCTTCAAATGAAGACATTACTAGGATTTGGTCTTTCGGCATAGTGAGTTGGAACCATGCGTGTAGTAACTTGTTTAGATCATGGATATAACCCATTCCCTTTCCTTGCACTACTACCATGCTCTTTCCTCATGTGCATGCAGCCTTTGGAAAGCTTACCGCTAGTTCGGGGTCTCTGCCCATCTTTGTCATACTCCTTTCCTATGTTCTCTTCTTCTATCTCCTTGAGTAACTCATCTGTGCTCTGCTCCACTTCTTGATCCATTAACTTCTCTATTATGCTTTCTACTTCTCTTTCTGAGGCCTCTTCTATCTACTCATTGGTGAGGTTGGGGGTCCTCTGATCCTTAGTATTTACTTCTTCACTCTCCCCTTTTCCTTGAGCACCTTCTTCTTCTCCACCCTTCCCCTCACTTATTTCTTCCTCTGAGTCATGTACATTGTACATAGGATAATTCTAAACTTATTCATCCTCATCATCATCTCTCTCACCCCTATAGGCCTCCACGCTCTCCGTCTCCTTCGAGTTTGCCTTCCCCACCACCTTTTGTTTCTTCTTAATTGGGGATCCATGCTCTTCCTCAGGTGTCTTTTCCTTCTCCTTGATAGGAGACTTCTTGCTACGTGCGTATGTGTTTGGCTTGGCACTTGATTCCGGCGCACCCACAAATTGTGATTTCTACACACTTGGTGCTCTCTTCTCTGGCACCTCTTTCTCCAAGGTCTCTTCCCTTTCCCTCTTCTTTGGTATGACCTTCTTCCTACTATTGGGATCCTCTGGAATGGAGACATCATTCTCTAAGTAAGATCCCTTTTCATAATTGGGCCTAATGCACAAGTATACTCTTGTTGCGGTCTTTCCAGCAATTGGCAACGTTAAGGGTTTTGTCATGTGCACTTCATGGGAGACATACTTCTCCACATAAGCGTGCTTATTTGGATATACCAGCTTCCTTTGAAAATCATGGTGGCCCTAGTCCACCTTGTTAAGGTCAAACCTTAGTATTTTATCATCCTTGAAGTGATTGGCCCCTACTTGGAAATATTTCGCAGGTGAAGGAGAAGGGTAATTTACATCATGGGCCCTTGGTCCCATCGTGAGTGAACCTACCAATATAGAAATGTTGATAGATAATGAACTCAGCTTATCCATCTACTAGTACTAGAATCGCTCGGGTATCCTCTACTCAGCCCGAATGCGTTGTTCACTCATTTGTGCCATTTCTCCAAGCGCACCTTGTGGGTGACTATCATGGTATTGTTGTCAAAATTCCCCCAGGGTAAATTTCGATAACATGCATCAAAAGTTGCAGAAAGGCAAATAAGTCAATCCAGGAAAAATCGCGAAAATCGGCTAAGTCCTAGTCCTAAGTGTTGCTCGGGACGTTTGGGACAAAAATGCCCGAACCGGCCGGTTCGGCCGAAATGAGCACAGGCAGTCCAAAAGAAAATGGGACAAGTGGGACAGAAGTACGCGGCGGCGTGAAAAGCCGATCCAGCCGAGAAGAAAAAATTGGCAAACTGCTGAAGAGGGTCGCCTTCGTGCCAAGCCGGCCGAAAAGGCGCGAACCGGCCGAACGGGCAAAAAGGGCCATACAGTCCAAAATCAAGTGGGACAAGCGGGCCAAAAATGCCCGAAATGTCCGAATCGGCCGAAATAAGTCGAGAGGGTCCAAAATCAAATGGGACATCTGGGACAAATGGACGCGAAATGCCCGAACCGGCCGAAATGAGCACAAAGGGCCCAAAATCAAATGGGACATCTGGGACAAATGGAGGCGAAGGGCGCGAAAGAGCTGGCAGGACCGCGGACTAATCAAAAGCTGCCACGTGTCCTCATAGGAGTAAAGGTCAGAAAAGTCAAAGGGTGAATTTTCGAGCACCGAGCCGAACAAATAGGATCGTGCCACGTGTCCCATTTAAGGGCCCACGAGGAAGTTTCAAAGGAAAGCCCGCCAAAAGGCAGAGGAGAGAGAATTATTCAGCGAATCAGAGCTTGCCACGTGTCATCCAAGTGGCAGAGCGCGGGAAGAATTTCAAAATCCGTTTTCATCTGTTTCGTGCCCTAAATCTTCAGATCGCCATAACTTTTGATCCAGAGCTCGGATTTGCGCGCTCTTTATATCAATGGAAAGCTGGTAAAATTCTCTACACGTTTCCAAGGTCAATCTTGCATTTTGGTTCAGTTTGGAGGATGAAAATCAAGAAACACCTCCAGCGCGAATAACCAAACAGAAGTGATGCGTCAACAAACAATTTTAATGCAGCAGACAGTTCGCCGCTCCTGTTAGGCAGCCCGCCGTTTCGCCAGGATCCGCCGCTTCTGCCATGATGAGATGAGTTAAATGCATTCAGGAGGTGGTTGGGGTAGATTTCGAATTCCTCTCTCTTTTCTCTCTCATTCTTCCTATAAATTGTAAGGAGGGGCTTCTTTCTAACGGTTGGACATTCTTGTTTTGCAATTCCTCCCTTCTCTCCTGCTTGCAAGAGAATTCGTGGAGTTTTCAAGCCTCCCACATGGGTGTAATGCCACTTGTTGCCTCTTAGCCACTGCAATGTATTGAATCGATTCTCTGAGCAATATATATGTCTGTGATTAAATTTAAATCCTCTCATGTATTCATTGTTGTCATTTTGATCTCTCATTGCATTTCGGTTACCTGTGCGTGGTGTGGTATTGCGTCTATATGGTCTGTGTTTATTTTTGCAAAACTTATGTTCTTCATTCCTCGGTGCATCACCTCCCTAGCTTAGGTTTATTTTTATGCATTTCTCTCTCCCTGTCTCCTTGGTAGTTAGATTAGTTTTTGGGGTAAACCTCTGCGTTTCATTGGTGCATCTGAACAGAGGAATAGGAACCAGCCTTTCTCTGGAGAATCCTTCTCATTTTCAAGTCCCACACTTGGAGAAGGATTCGATGTTATGCAATCACACTGGATGCCTAAGAGATCAACCTAGAAACTTGATCTGCAACAGGGGTGCTGTGATTTTGCATCAACAGTTTTGGCACGCCCGGTGGGACCTAGAGGTCTCATTTTTATTGCAGCAAGGTTGATATGCATCTGCTGCAATTTTCTTGCTTAAAAGAGCTATTATTTGCATATCTGGCGACTCCAAGAGGAAGAATCAATAGAATTTCAGCAGTACAGGCCTAAAAGCTTATGAGAAGAATCACAAGGTCAAGAGTTGGAGAGGAAGAAGTGTTGTTTGAATACCTACAATTATCTCCAAGAAGAAGGCAAAGAGGAAGAAGGATTCAAAGGTCTCCATCTCCACCAAACAGAACTCTTTCAACTCCTCCACCTGAGCGGCCTTTCTTTCAGTATACAAGGGTTTTAAGACCAATCAGAATGGCGCAACCAGTGAACCCCTATGTCAACTTCACAGGCAGCAGCCCACTTGCTCTCAATGCACAAAATCCAATCCCAGTTGCAGCACTGAAGAACATTCCATACTTCACTGGAGAAAATCAGACCACTCCTGGTGATCATGTCAAGGACATCGCTAATATTTGTGCAATCCATGAGATTAATGAGATGCAAGTAGCTGTCAAATTGTTGGCGTCTTCATTCAAGGGGAAAGCATTGCAATGGTTTAGGAGCCTTGGAGCTGGCTCTATCACAAACTGGAATCAGCTATGTATTGCACTTCATGATCAATTTGGGGAGAAGGGAGACAACTTGTCTCTTTTGGAGCAGCTGACAACCATCAAGAGAGCTTCCAATGAGTAGCTAACTGACTTCAACTTCAGATTTCAAAGATCTTGGGATAGAATTCCAATAGCAGTCAGGCCAACAATGAGAAGGTGCTTTTCTATACTACCTTAAAGCTTTAAATTCTGATATTTCTATGTTGGTTCAATCTATGGGAGGCACAACTATCCCTGCTGCATATAGTATTGCCATTAGAGCTGAAAATTGTCTGATTCAAGCTGGCAAGCTAGCTCCTAGGCCTCCAATGCCATTATATCCAAGTATAGAGAGCCCAAATACTAGTCAAGCACCTGTCTTAGCTCCTATTCCCACCCCTAGGAATCAAAGTTCAAATGAAGCTTCCACTTCATCTCCAGGTGCCCCAAATGAGCTTCAAGAGGTCATGAAGCAACTGCAAAATTTAGGTAATGAGCTGGTCACACTCAAGAGACAACAAGCTCAAGGTTTTAGACCTTCGTATCAGCCTCAAGCTCAACCTAATAGGCAGCCATATCAGCCTCAAAGACCACCTAATCCAGCTGCAAATTTAAATCAAACAAGGCCTCCTGTCAATAGACCTTTCCAGCCCTATAATCCAAATGCCATATCTGCCTCTAGGGCATTAGTACCAGCACAAAATAATATGGCACAGGAGTACGACTGGTGTTACCCTTGCAATCTACCTCACAATCAGTCAGCATGTTTCAATGGTGCATTGAATCAGGCCTTGATGGTGCAAACCATTGGTGTTGCTCAAGATCCAAGCCAGGAGGAGAATCAACAGCAACAAGAAGGACCCCCAACAGAAACCACATTGGCAAATTGGCAAACGGAAGACTTCTGTGGAGTTAACCAACAGCCTTTTCAAGGCATGGCTGCCAATACACGGTCAAAGAAGAGAAGCATAGAAGAGGGACAATCGTCTAATCCAGTTGTTTCTCAACCCACTCTTACACAACAGGGGGTCAGTAGACCAAACACAGCTCCAAATGTGCAAAATCAACCCAAGGTCCCTGTTGTAGCAACACACGCACATGCTCAAGCTCCAGATAAGGTTATACCAAGTAGGGGCAGCAAAAGGACAGTTCATCCCCTTTCAACATCATCGATCAAATGAAGAAGACACATGTGAACATTTCCATGTGGGAATCACTGGCGATCCCAGGGCAACGAGATTTATTGCAAGCTGCAATGACTGATTGGTCTGCCAAAAATGTATCAAACCTGGGACATGAGAAAGTTCTCACTAATGCAGTGCAACATGATGGGGGGCATACAAGAAAATTTTTGAAGCCTCCGCCTTTCTATGTTTCATTGATTGTTGGAAATCACTTGATGCACAACTGCATGTTGGATTCAGGGGCCAGTAGTTCGGTGATGCCAAAGCAAATAGCAGACCAACTGGGTTTGAAATATGAGCCAGTACTGAAAGGAGTTGTACAGTTAGATGGAACGGCAGTGGGGACTGTTGGAGTCATCAAGGAGTTAAGTCTAACACTACATTCCTGTCCTAATGTTACAGTTTTGCAAGATGTATCTGTGATTGACCTTCCACCACTCTTTGCGTTGTGTCTATCAAGAGACTTCACTGCGAAAATCGGTGGATATTTATCTGCAGATTGGTCGCACATGATTTTTAGGACAAGGTATGGAGCCAAAGCAACAATCAGGTCAGAACCAATTGCCAATTTCCATATTGAGCCTTATGTACCAGGCCCTATCAATGCAAATTGCTCAGCTTTTGATCAGGAGGAATGTTCAAGTGATCTAGAAACAGGTACTAAGGTCGAGGGAATTCCTGATTTAACTTTGGATGAATGGGCAAACAAAAGTCATGAATTTGACCCATACAAAGAAATTGAAGAATCTGAATTAGGCGTGTATTGTATACACGAGGAAAATTCACCCATTCCTGACATCATCCAGCCTGAACAAAGAGATGAAAACAAAATCTGGAGATTATTCTTCGATGGTTCGAGAAGCAGACAAGGTGCTGGAGGCGGCGCAGTGTTGATTTCACCACAGGACATCAAATATTTTTCGGCTTTCCGTTTCCAGTTTTCCTGTTCGAACAACACGGCTGAATATGAAGCATTGATTCATGGACTTCATTGGGCCAGGAAAAAGGACATAAAGAACTTGCAGGTGTTTGGCGATAGCGAGCTAATCGTCAACCAAGTTAGGGGGCAACATGCTACAAAGAACGACTTGCTGAGGAGCTACAAGAATAGGGTATGGGACCTCATTGAGGATTTCGAAGCTTTCAACATTGTGTCCATACCCAGGAAAGGAAATGAAGCCGCAGATAGGCTCGCAGTAGTTGGAGCAACGTTTGATGTGGTTGACAACATCAGAAGAGGAAAATGCAGCCACACATCCATGTGGTTGTAAGGCCAGCAGTTCCAGATAATAACACAAGCTGGCAGGTGTTTGAGAACGATCAACAGATCGTCAATTTCTTACAAGAAGAAGCTGAATTTTCGGCTAGGAATCAGGACAAATTAGAGCAGCAGTATGGGGATCAAGTAGTACAGCTGCGGACAAACAAGCTTCCTAAGGGTTTGGTAACATTGGAGTCTATCTTCAACCCTAACGACTAGTTTCGTAAGGAAAAGGCAAACATACAGGTCAAGAGAGAAGATTCAGAGCCAATTCCGGTTGGGGAAGGTAAAACACTTCAAATTGGCAAAGTGGCCACCGAACAGGAGAAATCAGATTTCATACAACTTTGCCAAGAGTTTCCAGATGTCTTCGCTTGGAGCTATGAAGACTTAAGAGGATTCGATCCAAATTTGGCACAACATACCATAGAATTGGATCCAGATGCTAAGCCCATCAGGCAGAAGCAGAGACCAGTCAACCCTCACATTGAGCCTCTAATGAAGAAAGAGCTTAACAAGCTAATCGAGGCAAGCATTATATTCCCTATCAAGCACTCAAGCTGGGTTGCGAACTTGGTTCCGGTCAGGAAGAAGAGCGGAGAAATCAGGTTGTGTGTGGACTTCCGAGACCTCAATAGGGCATCTCTCAAAGACCATTACCCACTTCCTTCAATGGAACAAATATTGCAAGTAGTATCCGGTTCAGAGAGATTCTCTCTCCTAGACGGCTACTCAGGGTACAATCAGGTGATGGTGAAAGAAGATGACCAATTCAAGACGGCTTTCACCACCAAATGGGGAACCTATGCCTACAAGAAAATGCCATTTGGGCTATCAAATGCTGGAGCCACCTTCCAAAGGGCAATGGATATGGCATTCAAGGGGTTGATCAATAAAATAGTTTTGATATATCTTGATGACATCACTGTATTCTCAAAAAGTGCAGCGGATCACCTCTGTCATTTGAGGCAAGTATTTCAGAGATGTAGAAGATTTGGGGTATCATTGAATCCCAAAAAATGCATATTCTTGGCTCACGAGGGAAAGCTTTTAGGCCATATTGTTTCAAAGGAGGGGTTGACGATTGACCCAGAAAGAGTTGAAGCAATTCAAGCATTGCCATTGCCGAGTCACAAGAAGGCTCTTCAAAGCTTCTTGGGAAGGATCAATTTCGTCCGTAGATTTGTCCCAAACTTTGCTGCTCTTGTGAAGCCAATAACGCTGATGTTAAAGAAGAGCATGGCATTTAAGTGGACATCTGAAGGCAAGGCAAGTTTTGAGGCAATCAAAGAGGCTATATCTCAAGCTCCGACTCTCGTCAATCCAGACTTCTCCAAAGACTTCGTGCTATATGCCTTTGGTGGTGGGGAAACGATTTCTGCAATCCTGGTACAACAAAACAAAGGAGGATTAGAACAACCAGTTGCTTTCTTCAGTCAAGGCTTGGAGGAATACGAAACTAGGTACTCTTTCATTGAAAAGCATGTCCTTGCGGTAATCAGAAGCTTAAAGAAATTCAAGCACCTAGTCGCAAACAACAAGATCCAATTATTAGTCTCACATGCTGGGGTTAAGGACTTCCTTCTGAACAAGGATCTGAATGAGAAACGTGCAGGATGGATAACCCGTGTCATGGAATATGACATCGAGATCAAGGTTACCAAACTAGTACGTGGGAAGGGACTATGTGAGCAGCTTGCCTTAAGTCGACAAGTTGAAACAGGTAATGAAAAAGAAGCTGTCCTGCTGTTACAAGATGATCAAAAACAGGAAAATGATGATGTGTCTACTCCCTGTTGGACTCAGAATATGATACATTTCCTACAGACAGGCATGTGCCCTCCAGAAATGAGCAAAGCAAAAAGAAGGTACTTCAGACTACAAGCAGTTCCTTATGTGCTTGTTGATGGTATCTTGTTTAAAAAAGACATCAACGGTGTTCTATTGAGATGCGTTGGGACAGGTCAGATTGAGAGGATCTTACAAGAGTTCCATGACGGGGAGGCAGGAGGCCATTTCACCCCACGAGTAACAGCTCTCAAAACCATGAAAGCTGGTTACTATTGGCCTACTATATTCAATGATTGCTATTCATGGGTCAAAAAATGCAAGAAATGTGCATTCTTCACAGGGAAGGGAAGGTTAGCAGCACTGCCCCTTCGTCCAATTTCAGTAGATCATCCATTCATGCAGTGGGGATTGGACTTCATTGGAGTCATCAATCCCAATTCGAGTCAAGGCCACAAGTGGATTCTTACAGTGACAAACTATTTCACCAAGTGGACCAAAGCAGTAGCGCTCAAAGAAGCAAGTGAGTCTAGCATACTAGACTTTTATGAAGGAATAGTAATCAGGTTCGGTGTGCCGGCCACCATCATATCAGATAATGCATTAGCATTCATAGGTTCAAAAATTACAGCATGGGCTGTCAAGAATGGAATATATTTGAGCACCTCTTCAAATTATTACCCGCAGGGTAATGGACAGGCAGAGTCCACAAACAAGAATTTGCTAAAAATCATCAGAAGGACTCTAGATGAAAATCAAAGAACATGGCATACAAGGCTAAAATCAGCGTTATGGGCTGACAGAATAACACCAAAGAGGTCTACAGGTAATTCTCCCTACAAGTTAGTCTATGGGAAAGAGGCGGTGTTGCCTATATCATTAGAATTGCCAGCCTTGGAGCTCATGAAGCAGTTCGAGTTATCTGAGTTCGAACCAATGGAGGTCAGGTATGCAGAATTGATAGAAATAGAAGAAATCAGAGAACATGCAGTTCAGATGATTGAGAAGGATCAGGCCGTAGTAAAAAGATGGTTTGATAAGAGAGCTGGAGCAAGGACCTTCCAGGAAGGGGACCTAGTTCTGAAATGGGATGCAGATCGGGCAAAACCAGGAAGGCATTCCAAGTTTGATGCCATCTGGAGTGGTCCCTACATGGTCACGGGATGCAAAAAAAGTAATGCCTTCCAATTGTCTGCATTGGATGGAGAGGAACTTCAGATTCCGGTTAACGGAGTCTATCTTAAACATTGCTACTAAGAAAGGTTTGCCCTTGTAAATATTAGTTTAGATTTCCCTTAATTCCTCTAAGTGCGTATGCACATTGTCCTGTTGTATTTAGGTTTCTATTTCCCTAAGTGCTTTGGCACAGGTTTCGCTGCTCTCGGGTCGTTTTCTACAGTTCGGAGTGTTGCTGGAGAAGAAGTTGCAGTATCAGGCTTGTTTCAGGTTATTGCTTATAACTCCATGCCCAATGGATTGCTAAAAGGCCACTGATCTTCTACCTAGCAGGTAGGTAACCCCGCTGAATCGTCAAAACGTTGTCAAAATTTCCCCCAGGGTAAATTTCGATAACATGCATCAAAAGTTGCAGAAAGGCAAATAAGTCAATCCAGGAAAAATCACGAAAATCGGCTAAGTCCTAGTCCTAAGTGTTGCTCGGGACGTTTGGGACAAAAATGCCCGAACCGGCCGGTTCGGCCGAAATGAGCACAGGCAGTCCAAAAGAAAATGGGACAAGTGGGACAGAAGTACGCGGCGGGCGCGAAAAGCCGATCCAGCCGAGAAGAAAAAATTGGCAAACTGCTGAAGAGGGTCGCCTTCGTGCCAAGCCGGCCGAAAAGGCGCGAACCGGCCGAACCGGGCGAAAAAGGGCCATACAGTCCAAAATCGAGTGGGACAAGCGGGCCAAAAATGCCCGAAATGTCCGAATCGGCCGAAATAAGTCGAGAGGGTCCAAAATCAAATGGGACATCTGGGACAAATGGACGCGAAATGCCCGAACCGGCCGAAATGAGCACAAAGGGCCCAAAATCAAATGGGACATCTGGGACAAATGGAGGCGAAGGGCGCGAAAGAGCTGGCAGGACCGCGGACTAATCAAAAGCTGCCACGTGTCCTCATAGGAGTAAAGGTCAGAAAAGTCAAAGGGTGAATTTTCGAGCACCGAGCCGAACAAATAGGATCGTGCCACGTGTCCCATTTAAGGGCCCACGAGGAAGTTTCAAAGGAAAGCCCGCCAAAAGGCAGAGGAGAGAGAATTATTCAGTGAATCAGAGCTTGCCACGTGTCATCCAAGTGGCAGAGCGCGGGAAGAATTTCAAAAATCCGTTTTCGTCTGTTCCGTGCCCTAAATCTTCAGATCGCCATAACTTTTGATCCAGAGCTCGGATTTGCGCGCTCTTTATATCAATGGAAAGCTGGTAAAATTATCTACACGTTTCCAAGGTCAATCTTGCATTTTGGTTCAGTTTGGAGGATGAAAATCAAGAAACACCTCCAGCGTGAATAACCAAACAGAAGTGATGCGTCAACAAACAATTTTAATGCAGCAGACAGTTCGCCGCTCCTGTTAGGCAGCCCGCCGTTTCGCCAGGATCCGCCGCTTCTGCCATGATGAGATGAGTTAAATGCATTCAGGAGGTGGTTGGGGTAGATTTCGAATTCCTCTCTCTTTTCTCTCTCATTCTTCCTATAAATTGTAAGGAGGGGCTTCTTTCTAACGGTTGGACATTCTTGTTTTGCAATTCCTCCCTTCTCTCCTGCTTGCAAGAGAATTCGTGGAGTTTTCAAGCCTCCCACATGGACCGTAATGCCACCTGTTGCCTCTTAGCCACCGCAATGTATTGAATCGATTCTCTGAGCAATATATATGTCTGTGATTAAATTTAAATCCTCTCATGTATTCATTGTTGTCATTTTGATCTCTCATTGCATTTCGGTTACCTGTGCGTGGTGTGGTATTGCGTCTATATGGTCTGTGTTTATTTTTGCAAAACTTATGTTCTTCATTCCTCGGTGCATCACCTCCTAGCTTAGGTTTATTTTTATGCATTTCTCTCTCCTGTCTCCTTGGTAGTTAGATTAGTTTTTGGGGTAAACCTCTGCGTTTCATGGTGCATGCATCGAACAGAGGAATAGGAACTACCTTTCTCTGGAGAATCCTTCTCATTTTCAAGTCCCACACTTGGAGAAGGATTCGATGTTATGCAATCACACCTGGATGCCTAAGAGATCAACCTAGAAACTTGATCTCGCAACCGTGGGTGTCTTGTGATTTTGCATCAACAGTATGCATGTGTATTTCTTAAACCTCTTCACGTGGGAGGGATCTTCATCCTGGATACTCCCATACGAACTTCTCTCGCCCATCGACACTTTAATTTTTGAGAAGATGATGGTGAGAAGAACATTTCTAAACATTATATTCTCTCCTTCTTGTGTGACAATCGATGATCTCTTACGCAATGTAGGTGGAAAAGTTATAGACGGTCCTTCTAAAAAAATTGGCATACATTCAACCATGCCTTGTTTATTTTATGTCCACCTTTCTTTCCCATCCAACTTGGATACCAAGTGCGTGGCCATTCTCATCATAGGGTTATGGATATCTGAGATATCAAATTAATGTGAACCCTTTTTATAATCATACTCTTCCATGGTCTTCTTAATAGCCTCTTTATCCTCCAGGTCATCATCCAATGAATCCCCTTCGTAGATAAGGATGATAAAATTAGAGATGAGATGGAGAGTTATGCACATTCTATGGCCCACAAAGTAGAAGTGGTCCTCATGCATGCATAACATCAACCATTTGTATAACTTCTCGGGCTTTCCAATATAGGGCAACTCAAATAGTTGTATTAACCCGGTCTTCTCCAATTTTACTTTCACTTCATCGCTATAAATTGGTATCCCTTCTAGTGTCCTCTTCTCCATTGGATGAACCAAAGCTTATAATGTCATTTCCTTTTATGTGGTACTTGGTGTGATGATTATAGTCACTCATGACCTTCTTCCTCACATGGGATATCCATTATTTCCCAAGTAACACCCAACTGGGTACTGCATCTTTGCATACCATTCTTCATTAAAACTAGTGGTGGAAGTCTATTTTCCTTTTCCCTTTCCCTTCTTAGGTGAAATAGTTTCCTTCTTTGGTGCCATCTTCTTGTCAAGTTAAAATAATAAACTCCTTGCTCTCCTTCCTCACTCTGCTTAGATCTATGGCTCAACTTTGTGAAATAATCCTTCTATTCCCATGCCCTAGCTGCAAAACCCTAACTTGGAAAACTCTTCCACAAGATGGCGTACTTCCGATGAAACCTCCCTATGCCCATGTACTCCTTCCACTCTGGTTCGTAGATCACCCTAGTCATGCACTTTATATTTTCACTCTCCTTTGCATAAATATTTCTTCGTGGATGCCCTAGTTTGCAAGAGCTCTTTAATCTCATAATAGCAAGGTAAATAATGATGTGCCCAACCCTTTACTTATAGATTTTTGTCTATCTCCTCGATAAATGCTATGCCACCTACCAACGTACTCAACATTAAATGTGACTTTTTCCACTAAATCTGATCTTAAGTGCTCTTTCCCATGCACCCAATCATGTGTGAAAGTCCTAACAACCTTCTCGCACGCAAAAATATTAATGACTGAAGACTCTTACGCGTACGCTTGCAGCGCCAAAGGCACTTCTTATATCCTTGACCTGATTTTTACCCTCGCCTACCTCATGTTGTTCTTGCAATTTTCATCCTTTATATGCGGTCTTTGTAAAGCCTTCCTGACACCAAAATTTCTCATCTATTTTGCCACTGTGCATTTCCTACCTTACACACTTTGTATCTTTCAATCAGCCGTCACAACTTTCACTTCCTAGCTTCTACTTCACTTCAATCTACTCCACCCCACACTAAAATAGATGTGCAGCCCTCTATGCATACACAACCTTGAAAGTAATAAGTGGTTACCAAGCACATAAGGTATGCGTAAAAACACAACATAAAGGAACAAGCGACAAGAAAGGAAAACACAAGGAAAATAAATGCATTAAGGGAAATCCTAGGCTACCTGACAATAATACCTTATTTACAAACACAAGGAAGACTTATTTATAGTAGGGCTTCAACCTACTCCCATTGAAATGACCTGGTAGTCTTGTCCCATCCAGCGCTTGTAACTAGAAAGTGCCTAAATCAAGGATGTACGAGATGATGCATGGTCCTAACTAATGGACTTTCAACTTCCTAATATGGCGTAGTAATTTAGAGTCATATAATAAAACCATTTCCTAACCTCAAATTACCTGTTTTTTTTTTTTAATATGACGATCATGTCATGCTTTTTGTCTTTCTTTCTCTATCTTTTGACTCCATATAACAAGTGATTTCCTTTTGTCTAGTTACATTAACTTATCAATTATTTCATTGAGTGCTTGTTCATTATCCAATCCTCCTGTGCATGTTATACACAGTGATGGTAGCATAAATTCAATCAGAAAAGTAGCCTCTATGCCAAACACCAATTGAAATGGTGTGGCCTTATTTGACCTCTTATAGGTTGTCCTGCATGCCCATAGAATGATGATACCTTTTCATCCCAATATTGTCTCCAACGTCAAAAATTTTAGTTAATGTGTGACTTAGTATCTTGTTAAATGCTTCAATAGTCCCATTCACTTGTGGGTGATAAGGGGTGGTCTTGTGATGGGCTACCATAAACTCTACCAACAAAATCCTGATTGTTTCATTTAGAAAATGTGTACCCCTATCACTTTTTAAACTCAACGAACATCCATACCTATTGATTATGTTTTCCCATAAGAATCTCATTGTTTTCACTATTGTGTAATCCTTTGTAGGTGCTACCTCTTCCCATCTTATCAAGTAATAAATGCAAGTGATGATGTAATGTGATCCAATCCTTTGTGTGGTAGGTGAAATTGGTCCTACAAAGTCAATTGCCCACTTTTCAAATGGTTCAAGGCTACTATTGGTCGCAAGGTCATTTCATCCCTCCTTAGGTTTTCCAAGGCACTGACAATGATCACAAGCCTTACAAAACTCAATACAATCATGGCAAATACTCTCCCACCAAAGCCCTGCAAGTAAAATCTTTCACGTGGTTACATTTCTTGCATAGTGTCTTCCTAATCCCTACCATGTGCTTCCTCGATGATTACAATGTGCTCATGTTCTAATACACATTGGTGCATAACCTCATCATGGCCTAACTTGTACAAATCTCCACTAATCAACATGTAAGGTGCGGTGTGTATAGCCAACTGCTTTCTCTCCAAAGCCTTCATTCCTTCTGGTGCCACACCCATTTTAAGAAACATTGTAATATCCTCTAAATCAAAGTGCACATGCTTACAACCCAAATTGTTGCACATATAGCATGGTATCCTCAATGCTTTGTGCATCCTCCCCTGATTCAATTTTTGATAAATGATCAAGTCCTAAATTACTCTTTCCCATTTTTACCATAACTAAAGACTCAAATTATTTAAATAATAGGACCTAATGGCATATGCATCCTTGCGAGAACGGGCTTGTTCACCAAGTACTTCAATGTCATGTGGTTCGCTTATAATATGAATAGTTTGCCAACAGATATTGCCTAAATTTATGCATTGCATAGATCATTAACAATGCCTCACACTCATTAGTTGTGTAATTCTATTTTGTTGGTGTTAACTTCCTACTAGAAAAACACAAGGGGTGATCAACAATCCCCTCACCAAAGTTGTGTTAGACTTACTCTAATGGTTGTTCCTAAGGCATCAATATGCACATGGAAGGGCTTATCCCAAGAAGGGAAGCATAATATGGGCACAAGAATAAGACTATCCTTAAAAGTGTCAAATGTCCTTTTTGTGCCTCTCCCCAATTAAAGGCACTCTTATGTTTAAGCAATTCCTCCAAGGTGCGGATTTTAGAATATCCATATAAAAATTTGTAGACCTCGTATGCCCAAGGAATCTACACATCGCGCTCGACTAGTAGGATCCCCAATCCCATAATAACTAAAACCTTGGTGGGATCCACTAATAAACCTTCCTTACATATATAATATGCCCTAACAAGGTTCTAAATGGAGTAGCAAAGACACATTTCTTAATGTTAAGGGATATCCTCAACTACCGAAATCTCTCAAACATCAGCCTCAAATTGTCACAATGGTATTTTACTAGCCCATACACAGTCCAGTCATCCAGGTAGACCTCAAGAAATTTATGGATGAATTCCTGGAAGGCTTGTACCATAATGTGTAAGAACATAGCAGGCACATTATTCAGCCCAAAAAGCATGACCATGTAGGCAAAATTTCCCCATTCTAACTTGGTGGTACCCTGAGAACCCATCTGTAAAAAAATTGACCTCACACCCAGCTACTCCTTCCAAAATTTCTTCAGTGAACGGGGTTGGAAAAGGGTCAATGACACACACTACATTCAAGTCTCTATAATCAACATAGATCCTTATCCTTATATCCTTCTTAATGCTTATGACCATTAGACTTGCCCATTCTAATTCCTCCACAACTTCAATGATGTCTGATGCGATCATCTTGTCTATCTCCTCCTTGACCCATACACACAAATTTGGATTCATCCGATAAGGTCTCTTCCGAATCAAGTGTGCACCTTCCTTTAACTTGATCCTCATTTCCCCCAAGGAGTGGTGAATGCCTTTGAGCTCATGGTACCATGTGGGAAAAATCCTAAAACTCACAAAAATCAATGATCTTAGAAACTTCTTTCTCACCAATAATCCCCAATGATAAATTCCTTAGGTTATACCTCTAAACCAATGTTAACCTTCTTTATCTTCAAGGGTTCATGGTAGGCGTGTGCTTGCTCATCAGCACTATCCCTAACTTCATGTGTACCTTTAGAATGGTTAACATCTAGACTCTCCATTTCTTCACCATCTATCACATAGACCATTTTTCCTTTTTCCTTTTCCATGCACACGTGCTCAAGTTGTGTCTCTTCTAATTCTTCCTCATCAAAATACATCTCCAAACTAGGTTCACCTAATATCTCAAGTATCCTATCTTCTACCATAGCACTATCTCCCATTGTAAGGTGCTTGACCACTTGTAATGCCTTATCCACTAATGGCTTTGTACTCCGATACTTGAAAGCTTGAATGAGATCAGCCTGCCAACTCCTATCAATTCCATGTCTAATGAAACATTTCAAGTGGATGTAACATGCACACGCACAACCTTATAAGTGGAATACAACTTATGCACCCATAGCGAAGGTGGTAAAGATTTTGCACCTTCCATCCAAGCCTTCTCACATGTTTGGATATGACACGAGGAGGGTTCTTTTCCATGGTATTCTTGTATGAAAGTGGGTGCATTGCTTTTGGAAAACCTAACAAAGAATGTGGTTCTTACCTCACACCATTCTAGAAGGTTCTCACGATGTGTTTCCCACCAATGCGTTGTGGTACCGAGAAGGTTATAGCTGAGCATACCTCTTCTTTCATTTTCATTTTTCCATTAGCCTCCATTTCTCATAATAAATCATTAGGGTTAGCTCCTCTAGAGTAACTTGGTATCTTCTTCCCTCCTAGGTGCTTGACTAAGCGTGCTTTTGTTACCCTTATCACCGATCCTCTCAACTATCACCCAATTAACTCATAAGTCCCTTGTGCCCAATTATCACATGTCACGCTAGTTGTATCACTCATAGACTAAGCATCTTCAAACTAGATAACTCCTATAGGATGAATTATCTCAAGCTCTCTGATAGAGCACATAGATTCTATCAAGGACTTATTCTCCTAAGGGCTCAATATAGGGTGCTGATTTCCCATCTATCAAGGGGATGATGATCCATTCCTCCTTGTTCTCAAAATGATATACCCCTTGTTAAACCATAGGTCAACATTGTTTTTGTAACACCAGGGGTGCCCAAGCAATGCTAGAAAGTTATCTGCCTTGGCTAGCGCCAAGACTTTGAAGTCTCTAGTGAACTTGGCCCCTTGAATAGTGATAACCGCATCCTTTAAGACACCAATGGGAATTGCCTTCATCTTGTTCGCCATATACAACACATTCAAAGATGGTTGTAATGTGGGCCTTCCCATTTGATGCCATGCATTCAAGATGATAACATAGACTTTTGTGCCCGTATCGGTCAGAATATTTCTCTGGAGCCATCCATATACAACAACATTTAAAGTGATCTCTTTTTCATAGTCAAGGTTGTGGGGAGGAGGTTAGCATGTAGAACCTACCTCTCGCACTCTCCTCCAATGCATGGTATCTTCTCCCATAACCATTCTCCTAGAAATGGAATGATATTCTCTTGCCTTAACATCTTGCATACTTCCCTAACCTCATGATCCTTTTGTGGAGCCTCAACATTCTTCCTTTGCTTTAACTACCTTGATTTCTCCTCTTCGACACTGGATCTCTCCTTGTAGACTCGAATCACATCCATAGTCTCTTGATACGCCTCTTTTTGATGAGTAGGGTTCAAATACTTCCCATGTACCACTTCATCTATTATAACCAGTTTTCTTTTCTTGGTATCTCCCCGGCATGCATGGTCTCTACTCACATCTTCACCAATACATGTTCTAGTCTCGACTCGCACACCACTCTTGGCATCCACTGTGAGTCATCATTCTTTATGCTTACCATCCCAGCACCTTTGTATTTATGGTGCTACTAGCTCATGTGCTCAAATAGTTCAGGGCACTTCTTATACTTATGTTTATTTCCGCAAACCATGAGCATTGCAACATATTAGGACACTCATGCTTATAATGATATGTAGACCAATAGTTATAATATGTTCTTCATAGAATTTACCTCTTCCCCACGGTTGCCACGACCACAAAATCCTCTACGAAAACCTCTTGGCTCCTCCATCTTACTTTCCCTTTATAGCTTTGCTGGGACTTTATTGGAGTGATCATCATCTTTAGAACTATTTACAAGGTTGGTTTGGCACACACCAAGATCATATGGCATCATGTATCTAACTTTCAATTAGCCTACAATCCTTGGTGTCATGGGTCTTAGAAATGATTTTTGCAATAGCAAGACACATTCTTATAGATACGTGAATGGAAGAATGAAGAAAGGAAAGTGGACACCTACCGCATCATGATCCCCATGGAAAATTTATAATGAAGAGTCATGGCGCGTACCATCCTATGAGGACAACTATCCTGGTAAAATCTTCCACTTCACAATTCATGCACCATAGACCACCGTGAGTCTCATGCATCAATTTTGAAAGGAATGATAAGAATATTGTTCCAAGCCATGATCTTAGATGATAATAGCACACCACATTAGATTTGCAAGACAAAAGAGCTAAAATACCATATATGGAAATCCATCATAATCTATAATGCTCAATACATTACAATAGAATGACTTTAATTATTCAATAAGAAAGATGTACATATAGGAGGAGGGAAGTGCAACTACTACCTACATCGATGGTGAAGAACTCCCACTAATAGATACTGGTAGTTAAGTTAACTCCAAAAGACTAGTAAGCTAACTCGACATAACTAAGAAGGTAACTCCACATGGCAAACTAATACACCTAAGAAAGCTAACCCAATAAGTGTAGGGCTAAACAAGTGTAAGAATCATCCTAATAAATAAATAAAAGGACAAATAATAACCTACACTAACACCCTCCGTAAGCATAGCTTGGGTGGGTGGAAAGAAAGGATGAAGTCCGGCAACAAGGCTGATGAGGTACCCACATACAATAATGGGAAAATGGACACCACAAGGTACCCAAAACAAGTAATAACAAAGTAGAGAGCAAAATCCTGGTGCAAGATATCCTCTAAGCTCGACTCCAAAACTTATGACAATTTTTGAAGAAGTGAGGTGCACACTATGGTCTAAAAGTTATGCTTGATCATATAACTCAAAAACAATGGTGACACTAGGATTTTCACTAAGAATGGCTCCGATGTGCAAGGATATTGTCAATGGAGTGATGTGAAAAGTGAAAAACAAACACCAAACATAATTTGATCAAACCCACAAATAGGTGTGCCACTTTTGATCCAAGAAAACCAAGGCAACAAGGCAAGGATGCGAGATCCAATTAAATAGGAGTGCACACGATCCAAGAAAAATCCAAGGTAACAAGACAAGGGCATCAAAACCCGAAGAAAATATCAACACCACACCCTCCCATACTAAAAATGGGTAGAGTGGCACCAAGATTATATGAGTTGTCACCAAAGTCAACTACTCGAACACCGACAAACTAACACTTGGGATCCACACGGCTCAATATCACCCCTTTTAAGAGAGATCACAACATGCCAAAAAAAGTGTCAAAATATAGATCCAAAATATCTCAACAAACTAAGAGAGATATAAATGTATACACCCATAGATACAAGAATGCAATACCCAAAATTTTAGGACGTCAATCTCAACCGAAAATGCATCCACAAGTGATCCAACAACACCCTCCCGAATTTAGCACTTTATAATTGAGTGCATGTAAATATTACAATGAGTAACATGGAGCTTACCTTTTATACTTTAAATGTGTATAAAAATGTTATCAATGCGTAGATCTTGAAAAAATACACAATTTCAAAAAAAGATCACCTTAATGGACACGATCAAAAGTTATGAGCTCTACCTTTTTAGCTATTAAAATAATATTTTAATGTTGATTTTTTTTAAAAGGTACACGTGACACCCAAATGTACAAAGGGTAAAAGAGTGCATCCACAAAATACATGCTTGATGACCAAAGGATAAAAGTCTTATACGCCCAAAACCTAAAATGTCCATAGGATAAATCATCTAGGACCATGGAGGGTACACGCTTATATCCAATGGATAAAAGAATGCACCAGAGGTGCATGATCTACGTCTAGTGGATAAAAGATCGCATCCAAAACCAAAATACCCAGAGGGTACAAGAATGCATCCGGAGGGTACACGCTTATATCCAATGGATAAAAGAATGCACCCATAGTGCAGGCGTGAGCTACGTCCAAAGTGGATAAAAGACTCGCATCTAAAACTCGAAATACAAAGGGTAAAAGAATGCATCCGTAAGGTACACACTTATATCCAATGGATAAAAAGAATGCACCCATAGGGACACATGATCTGCGTCCAAGCCTTGGATAAAAGACTCGCATCCAAAAATGAAATACCTAGAGGGAAAAAGAATGCATCCGGAAGGTACATGCTTATATCCAATGGATAAAATAATGCATCCTTATACTTAGTGGATAAAAGACTACATATCCCGAAACCAAAATACGTGGAGGGTGAGGGTAAAATAATGCGTCGTAAGGTACACGCTTTATATTCAATGGATAAAAGAATACACCCAAATTTGACGTTGCTCAAAACATGGTCGAGCTTTACAAGATTCTAGGGTTTGGCACCTTCCAAATCAATTTCCACACTCCGATCTTTTGCATAAAAATGCATGCTTCAGAAAATTTCTAACAAATTCTAAATACATGAAAAAATAAACCCAATTTGCTTGTAAAGAAAAACTTACAAATGGATGTCTACATCATTTATAGCTTTGAGGGGAAAGGAACGATAAGAATATTGTTCTAAGCCGTGATCTTAGATGATAATAACACACCACATTAGATTTGCAAGACAAAAGAGCTAAAATACCATATATGGAAATCCATCATAATCCGTAATGCTCAATACATTACAATAGAATGACTTTAATTATTCAATAAGAAATATGTACATATAGGAGGAGGGAAGTGCAACTACTACCTACATTGGTGGTAAAGAACTCCCACTAACGTATGACATCTTGGTAGTTAAGTTAACTCCTCGAGGAAAAGACTAGTAAGCTAACTCGACATAACCGAGAAGCTAACTCCACACAATTAATACACCTAAGCAAGCTAACCCGTGAGTGTAGGGCTAACACAAGTATAAGAATTATCCTAATAAATAAATAAAAGGATAAATAATAACCTACACTAACATATTTCACAAATAGCTTCTCTAACTACTTGGCCATTGTAGCAATTTGAGCCTCAAGGAAAGGGATAACACTGGTATCTACACGAAAGAGCTCTTCTAAACGGTGTTATTAATCCTCTAAAAACCATTGAGCATGCTGAGGAGGATGAATATCATGAGATAGCTTTGACAAGAGAGTTTGGAATTGTGTGTCATGTTCCCACACACTCTTTACCATTCCTTTCTAGATCTCCTTCAAGGTGTTAATGCTCTTCTACTTAAACTCAGGTATATGTAATTTGGCTAAGAAGTCATTCCGTAGTGTGGTGTAATCTACCACCGTGTGATGGGGGTCATACTTCTGGTACCAACTATGTGCATGCCCCTGTAACGTCTTTGTAAACTAACTTTCCTTTCACTCCAAGGTAGTGATCCCCTTGCATGCCATATAAATTCACACGTGTGCACATGCTCTACAACATCCTCAACACCCTTGTAATTTGGTAGATGTAAAGACATCTCAAAAAATACTTGTGGAAGGGGCCGAGGCCCTTTTCGACTGATTAAGAAAAATTTCTCTCTAGTGTTCCCTCCATTACTAGATCCACCAGGTCTTATGCCTCGTGATCTACCAAGTCCTCCTCAGATATAGTTGGTAATAGGCAAGGGGCCTAATTGCGCATGCCTAGTGTTCCCAACATCCCACTAAACTATGCACCAACGGTTTGGGATATTGCTCCACTACTAGATGTGTATCCCACACCACTCCTAGATGTGATACCCAAACTTTATGTATTTGCACTTTGCCCAAAAATCCCTCAAACACAAGAATTGTTTGTGTAGCCATAGATGTCCCAAACAAGAAGTTATACCTCCTAGGTGCAAATCAGTCACTTCCACCAATACCAACTGGGTTAGCAATACTTGTTTCTTGATTTGGAATAAACGTGCCAAGGGTCGATCACCTAGGTAGGTTTAGATGCACACCAATGAGTCTCCTTTCTCCACATGAAGAACTCTCATCAAAATCAAGGGGTTTCTCTCCCGCGCTTTCCAAGATGGGGTAGCACAAACTGCTCAGGTTCCTCATCCTCTATGTGAACCTCAATTCCTTCCCACAACGTCTACCTCCATAGATCCATCACTCCTACAACACGTTGCGTTGTTTAGCCAACTCCTTTTATGTGCTTTACTATACTTGAGTTGTCTCTCTTCCTCTCCTTTTCACATTGTAAGGTATTCCATCTTCTTCCACCCTAAGTTTCCTCACCCAATGACCTAATGAAGCTTAGTCGGCCATAGAGAATGCCTCAAAACTTAGTGTAATGATCAAGATCTTCATATACAATGGGATAGCTCACAAAAATGATCCTCTAGGTTCCCTTAGGAACTCAAACTCAGCAACCTCTAGATAGGAATACATAGAAATGGCGTATTCCAGGGTATAATTGGTTAGCACTCTTTTCCACTAGTGATCAACAACACGTGTCCAAGTTAGATCCACATCCTGCAACCTCTGGTAATCATCTTGGGTCCACACACATGATCTATTGTATCATCTCGATCTGGATGCATATGCTAAAATGTATTCATACAATTCTACTAGAAAACAATGAAATAAGGTCTCATACAACTCATGATATAGGTGTTCTTCCACCATATGCGTGTGCATCAAATTAGGTCCAAGATTAAATATTTGAGCAAACTCATCCTTCGTGCTCTTAAACCACGCTTTGACTCTTTCCAAGGTCAATCACTTTGTCATCATGTGTCAAAGGAACCAAGATGTAGTCATTTCTCACAACTTTGAAAAGAGGTCCCGAGAAATGGAACCAAGATGTAGTCATTTTTATGCCCATAGAATAACCTTCTAACCCCATGCGCGTTGGCCTATCACCCAACAGACGTTGGGCACTCACCCGAGGCACGCACAAGCATTGAGCCCCTCCTTTATGTGAGCATTATGAGAATATGTTTTCATCAATGATAGATTAAGTGCAGAAAAGTAAATGATCATGCATATATTCTAAAAGCATAGGATGAGTCATTATACCAACATACCCATTCAGATAACAAAAGAAACATCATACAAATAGTAGATCTAATCCATAACATAAAGAAAAAGGCACTAGGGTTTACACCCATGAACAATATATTTAGAAAATAACCATATATTCATGTTGATCATAGTTCAATAACCACATTACATCCAAAAGGGTCATATCAGACCAATATATCATGACTCATGCATTAGAAGTTCTAGCTATTCTTCCCTATTACAAAAATTTAGCAGACCCATTCCCCTAGATATGCTAACATTCCTATAGTCCTCTAATGAGAACCCCAACCCCTAGAATCTTTTATTATTTCTGTAAATCTTTGCCTACTCTGTTATGGCTTATCACACCATGGCCCTCTTCTTCTCTAGCTCTCTCGATGATGCTCTCTCCAAAATGGTCCTCTCTCATCTCTTTTTCTTCTACCCAAGCATCTCTATAAATAGGTTTAACACCCACTTCCATGCCTTCTATAAGTAGAAAATCAATTTCTAAGTTTTAAGGTGGTCCTCCAATGGAGCATGCTTCTTCTGATCCGAGCTCCCACTTTCTATAATGATGTCTTTTAGTAATGTTCCATGTGTGGAATATTCTTTCCTTGACCACCAAGTCACCAAGATGGCACCTTATCCACTCAACATGCCTAGTTGGGTCATGTTTTTCCTCAAGTGCCTCTTGGAAATCTGAATATGACTAAGTCCTAAGATCCTTTGCTCTACCTTACGCTTACATCGCTTTTTTCTACTAAACCCTTCTAAAACCCAAGTCATATGCACTTTTCCCTGTGCTACCATATTCTTCATTTGGTCCCACGTGCACATGTGCCCTTTGTTACTTAGTCAATATTTCGAGGCCCAACACAAATTCTCATTCTTGGAGTGTAAGAAGTATGTGAACACTATCTACAGGTCTATGGTGACATGTTTTGAACATTGGTTCAGTTAGGAAAGATGTCTTCTTGCTTGAAGATGAATGAGCCAAATCTACCATATTAGGCTTATTGAGAAGCTTGTCTGAATGAGGATGAAGGTGAGAAGTTCCTATGAAAATTTCTTTTGAGGTGTTTGACCACATTGTATGGAAGACTAGTTTTTATGTCTTTAAGACCATCCAAACTAGTTACTGAGAGATCCAAGTTTTTAGAAGCTTTATGCCATGAATTGGAGCAGTATGATAAGTGGATGAGATATTATAATTCATGATATTTCCATTTATAGGTTACTTTCCTCATGATGAATATATTTGAGGTATGTATCAACTCAAATTTTGAAGACCAAATTTAGAGATCGAGACTAGCTAGACAAGTCTTGCAGAGAGGTGTTTCGTGATGTGTCAAGTTTTGAGTTGCCTCTTGCTTATAAAATTTAATGAAAATAGACATCCTAAGATTCATTTTTATATATTACTTTGGTCATGAATATGAGTGGAAGTTGTCTAGTTAGATGGTTTTTCAGATTGTATTTTTGTAGGTGCTTTGATTCAAGCATGCCTAGGAGCCTAATGAATGTCTTGGGTAAAGTAAAAATTTATAAGCATAAAATAGAATTATTTAGTTTTTTGGGACCATGTACCACGTGAATAAAAATATATAATCCTTGTGGACAAGTTTGAGAGCTAGAAGACAAAAGATGAGCTCATTTTGAGAAGAAGACAAAATCTGATTTCATTCAAATTCCAATTTGAATCCAAGAATAGGAAGTTAAAGATTCAAGTGGAAAATGAAGTGTAAGAGTCATCTTCCTAAATGTCTTGTTCTTTAAAATGGTTTTCCACATTTAAGTGTGTTGAATTTTGAAAAAAAAACTTTTCTCTTATTTTGAAGAAAACATTTGTTGCAAAGCAAAACCCCTGGAAGTCTCTTCTAGGTTAGTAGCTAGTTAGAGTTTCATGAGGATGTGAGTGAAGTAAAAATGGAGAATTATCTATTTGTTGTAATCTAATTTGAAGAGTTCTAATTTAATTCAAAGAGTTGTAATTGAATTTGAATTCCAATAAAGAAGGTTTCTAAGTACATCTTGTGTTCTTGATATGTATGCATTTCTTGATAAACTTTATCTAATTGTGATCCAGCATTAATGCATGTGATATATAAAATTTTATATTTGATATTTGAAATATAAAAGTGAAAAAAATTATTACAGTACTTATTCACCTCCCTTCTCCTTCCTTTGTCATTTCTAACAAATGATTGCCTCGAGCATAGATATACACCACAGACAATAAAGATGGTCAAACGTTCATGAGGAGCAACGTCAAATGGAAAAATTGTTGAACTATGTTATCCAGTTGCTAAAAGTTGATCAAACATTATCGAATGTTTTAATTATGATAGTTTTACATTGTTTCTGTAGTTTTAGACAATTTTGTATTGTTTTTATACTTTTGAACAATTTTATATTATTTTTGGAGATTTGTGAAACATTTTTGAATGTTTTTGTATTTTACAACTTGGTAGAAGGGATGCACTACTTGAAAGTAGGTACGAATAATTATAAGCATTCCATTCCATTGGTAGAAATGTAGATGATAAAATGATAGGGTGTTTCACTCCACTCATGGCTCTGCAAAGCTAGGAAGATGTGAGGCCTCATCACCGAGAGCCAAGAAGGACATGAAAATGAGATGAATAATGATATGAAAGTGAAGATAAATGATGTGAAGACACAAGGTGTAACAATGATCTGAAAAATGTAGCTTGTCTCTAGTCAAGATTATCTGACCAATTCCAAGATGATTCCACTTTATAGGTTTTGTTTCGACTTAGATCCATAGATGGCCTATTTATTGGCAAAATCCGGTTAAAGGAAATGTTGTCTCGCTTTAACATGAGTAACTAAATTACTTCTTGGGATGTTTTTGATTAAGCACTTTGATTAAGATTTCATAAAGGCTTTATTGATTAATTGTTGATTTATTTTTGTGAAGGACCCCCTACATGTTTCCCCATACCATCAGTAAAAGGAAAGGGCTCAACACCGAAGACAAAATGTAGGTGAGTAAGGGCTTTCTCCATTCCCAATCTCATACTACTAGTAAGAAGTATGGGCTTATCACCGAAGACTGTGAAGGATGAAAGGTGTAATGATTTTATAGTTTTTGTATTTTTAGATTGATTTAATTTACCTTGTATGTTGATATTGTGCTTTTAGGAAGGAACATTCTACCCCCAAGTCTTAGCCTCACGTAACTAGTAAGATGCAAGGTTTAAACACTGTAGTTTGATATGGCGGTCAAAAGGACTGGGAAATAGCTTTAATGCTTTCTATTAAAGAGATAACTTATTTGAAAGGATGATTTGCCATCAGTAATATTTGAGACCAAAGCATAGGTGAAAAGATCTAAGATGGTAGAAACCATGACAAAAATGAGACAGACAATTCCCAAAAATGACAAGGTTAACCTATGTCGTAATAGGTAAAGAAGGCGAATATATGATAATGGTATGATTAATATATCTTCTAGTAGATGGAATTCTTAACATTATTGGTACTCACTTTTCCATTTTAGACTTACAAACATTTCTTTAATATAGATTTTGAATCTCTTTTTATAATTTTTAAGTTTTTTTAATGTTGGCAGATGAGGATTTAAAATGGACTCAATAAGAAAGAGGTCCATGTTTATTGAAGTTGAAGGGTCCTGAAATACGAGACTTGTGTGGATGAAATCTAAGTCAAGAGAGGGAATCAAAAGATTCGATAAGTCTTGAAATACGAGACATGGGCGGAAAAATTCCAAGTCAAATGAGGAAATCTAAAGATTTAATAAGTCCTGCAATATGAGACTTGTCCATATAGGATCCAAGTTAAAGGGATGAATCAAACGATTTGATGGGTCCTAAAGAACGATACTTGGGTGGACAGGTTCCAATTCAAAGGATGTGTGATTAGATAAGTCTTTGATGATATCAAAATACATGTGTGATGTTAGAGAAGAATTGAAAATGCAGGGAATATGTTGATATTCATATCCACCTATGAGTGAAAGAGTGTGAGTAAAGAAGTATGGATCTCTATATGTACACACAAGGTTCTTTAGATGTCGTAGAAAGGAGATATTCAATGTTACATTGTGTAGGTTGTGAATTAGTTATTCTAATGAAATATTTGCAGTTTAATTTTGAAATGGTTGAATAAGGATATTCTTGGGTATATGTGCCGAAAAATTGTACTCATGCAGATATATTGATAGGAAGGAAATAGCATTAATAGATGTCTGTAAGATTGTTCATGTGAGGTATAATAGACATAGAAGGTTACATTGTCACAAGTGTCCAAGCTTGTTGTGGTTGTATTTCGATAACAAGACTAGAGATTTCAGGCATATGAGATAGAATGGAAAGAATAGAATCAATCTCAAATTGTTTGATGATGGACCCTCTTTTGTTATGTCAAGGGTTGAAAGAGAGTCTTGGAGAAAATTCAAGCTCTTGTTAGGTGTTAGAATGTTTTCCAAAACAGGTTCAACATCTGTTTAGGACCGAAGGAAGAAAATATGAAGAAGAAAGAGGTTGGTTATAAGGGAAAGATACTTGACCTTTTCGTGATCTCATGGAATGTCAAGTATGTACAAGAATGGGGACAGCAATCAACTCTTCATTTTAAGTGGAAATTGACATTTCATCGGTCGCGAGCTTTGTCATCAAGCTCTATGGATATGGTTTCATTGTCAATTAATTCTTGGACATAATGACGAAGAGGTGTATAATTATTAAAAGAATGACCATCCATGCAATGGTATTCACAATGTTCAAATGTATTGTATGACTTTGAATTAGGTTCCCCATCATAAAATGGTTCCGTAGGTGGATATTCAATCATTTTATTCTTTACTAATTGTTGAAAGGCACTAGATAGAATCTCTCCGAGAGGTGTAAATTGGCATTCAATGGTGCACGGAGGAGTGTCATCAATACAGAAATGATGGATTTATAATTAACATTGTTCAAGATTCACCATGTTCATGAGATTTACCCTTTGCATCATGGTTAGATGATAGGTCTATAGCCACTATGTCTCTGTTGTCAATAAAGTCTTGGATGTAGTTGTGAATTTATTTGCATCTGTCTATTTGATGACCATTAATGTGATGAAAATCGTAATATGTGTTAGGTCTATACCAACTTGGCTTAGGTTCTCCTTCAAGGAAGGGTTGTGTTATAGGATAAGATACCATATTAGCACTTGTCAATTGTTTTAAGATGTTTGAAAGAGATTCTGACAAATTTTTATATTATCTTTGATTGTAATCATAAGGAGGAAAATATCTCTCTTTTTGCTATGGTGACAGATGGTTGGTTTGGACTTAATCTATTTTAATTGATTGTTCTATAAGTTTTACACGTTGTGATTATTCATGACACCATCATTGACAACATTATAGTTGTGGTTAATGTACCTAGGTTTATCATGAGAAGTGCTAGGGTTGTTATTGTTGTGACGATTATGATTGTGCACATTGTTTTTGTAATGAGACTTAATCAAACCTTTAGAAATGAGGGCATTTTTAATTTGATTTCCCTTTTCAATAACTTCCTCAAAACTATTGAGGTAGTGCATCTACATGTGAAAGGAAAACTTGTCATTAAGGTTAGGGACAAAGATAATAACCATCTATTTTTAGGGATTGAATATGGGAACCGAATTGTAATTATGCGCCATCATTGTGAGAACTATGCAAATCTCTCATTTTATCGTTGTTTTGCATTGCACAAATCCATCATGGTTGTTTCATAATCAAGGTTGAAAGAGAAGTGTTTGACAAACTTCTCTCGAAATTTTTGCAAAGGTAGAGATCGATCCCTTTGAAAGGTGTAAGAACCAATCCAAAGATTGTCTAACTAGACTCTTAGGAAAGAGGCATAAAAGAAAGACATCGTTATAAGCCACCTCGTGGTATGCCATGAAAAATTCCTTGACATGATCTCTAGGATCAGTTTTGCCCTTGTATTTTTCAAATTTGGGACTCTCGAAAGAGAGTGGGAATGGTATGCATAAAATTTCCTTATCAAAGGGGTAAGGACACAATTATTTAAAGTTGAATTGTTTGTGTTGTTTTTTCATGCCCAAAATAGTATCCTTCATCATTTTCCACTCTTGAGAAAATGGTGAATTTTTTTGGCAAGAAAGGTGATTTATCATTCTTGTGTTTTTTGTTCTTGTTATTGGTCCTAGAATGATTTTTGAATGTGTCATCATTTTTCTTCATGTGTTCGATACCTTTGGTATCATTGTTAGTGACCGTAGAGGATAAGTGAGCCAATTTTTTTTCCATTGCATTGATTTGATCAAACAAGGCTTGGTTAGGATTAGAGGATGAAGAATTAGATTTTCCTTTATCATTGACATTTGTTTTACTTGGTCCTTTGTCACTATGTTTTTGACTCAAATGGTGGACCCTTAGGGGATTTAGGTTGTGCCTTTAAGGCTTTCAATTCATCCTCATCAAATTCCGAGGGAAATATTTCTCCCATTACAAGGAGACGAAGAAGGAATTGGTCTTTATTTTTCCACAAAGTGGTGTCGATAGAAAGGTTTTTAAGTTGGTCTTCGTCCTCTTCATCAAAGCTGATATGGAAAGGATTTATTTCCTCCCATGAAAAAGACTATAATCACAATGTCGTGTTCCCACCATTTTTGAAAGAGGGGAGGAACAAGAAGAGGTGTGATGGAAAACTCAACCCTTAGCAAATTGAATGCTAAGATGGAAGAGGGAAGAAGATGAAAAATATCAACCCTTAGTGAAATGAGTGCTAAGAGGGAAGAAGTGAAAATGGTTAGTTGATTTCCGACTCCTAACAAAATGAAAGTTAAGAGGAAAGGGACAAAATGAGGTGAACACGGTCAACTCTTAATAAAAATGAATGATAAGAGTGATGAAGAGATGTGAAAAGGTTAACTCCTAACATGATGAGTGTTAAGAGAAACAAAAAAGGGGGACTTCACAATACTTAGAAAAATGAGTGATGTTAAGGTGGAAGATGAACTGAAATGTTAGTGTAGTTAGAAGGTGAAATTATTGCATGACTCTTTACAAAATTAAATGTAAACAAGGAAGAATAAGTTAATGTGCCCAACTTGCGACAAAGTGAGTGTGACAAGATGAGGCTAAACTCTCAACAAAATCATGTTAAAAGAGGAGACACAAAAATGAAGTGGAAGTACTAAAAGAACAACAAAATGAATGTTGTCACGTGAAGTGACGTAATAAGGATGAAAAAAATCTCTTAATCTCAAAAAAATGGAGATAAGAGACAAGGGAAAAGTGATGGATTAATGATCTCAAACTAAAGCAAAGTGAATGATTTAAAGAGAGAAGTGAAGAAATAACAAGGATGTCAACAATGCAAAAAAATGATTGCGAAGTACGATAATGTAAGATGTTAGGAGAAAAATGGAATTTGTCACAACTCCACAAAGTGGATGTGAAATGTGATGATGTAAGAGTGTGGAAGTGAGATAGAAGAAGATGTCATCAATTCAAAAAGTGAATGTGTAAGGCGATGACGTAAGATAATGAGAGAAAGATAATCAAAATGTCGACAAGTCCACAAAGTAAATGTGAAATGTGACAATGTAAAAGTGTGGAATGCTTGTAATTCAACAAGATATCATTAAACTTAAGACTAATGATAATGAAAATATTACAAGAATCAAGAGGGTGCTTTACCGTGATAAAGTGAGTATCACGATGTCAATACTTAGTGAAGAAGAATGAAAGTGCTCAAGTGTGGATATGGATGTCTGCGACCCAAGACTTAGACAAGTGTAAAAATGATAAAGTGGGTGAGAGAGAAAACATGAATGAAAAAATTTAAACATGAGTTTCTAACAGTGAGAAAAAGTGAAAAATGGTAAAGTGAAATATTTTCCTCTACCTTAGATTGGATTGGACAAGGCATGGTTTCCTAGGTGGTTCATTCAACTAGGTGTCGCAATATATCCAAGTGAGCATGACATTATTGCTAGTTGATGACTTTACTTTACCCCTTTAAAACTATGAGTAAAGATCTTGCGAGAATTAATCACTACTAGGGTCAAAGCACTACTATATATTTGTGAATCTAACTCACAAGGATTTACTAGTCAGTTGGGATAAAAGGTTCCCGTTTTGTCAGCCAGTTCCCTCAATGCGCCGACTAATTTGGGGTTCTGTGGTAATCCTCAAAATATTTTTATGGCTTATGCCAAGGAACTTCCCACAAGTTATGCGGATGGGTTTTAACCCTTATCCAAACCTACAAATACAGTGTGTAGAAAATGTTAATTTTATCTTGTTTATCCACAATTTCTTGCACACAAGAATTAGTATTTTGAAGCCCACAAGCGAGGCAACCTATAGTTAGTATTTTTAAGTGTTTTTCAATCTTCATGAGAGTGGGTCTTGCAAGAAAGGATTAGAATGTTCACCGAGGCATGTAGAGGCCAAGATAAAGAAAAAAATTCACATTTTTATTTCTCGATCACTTAGAAAGCACAAGGAAAGAGCATACATGTGAACAAGATTTGATTAAGAAAAACATTAATTCCCAAAAAATAAAAAATGAGAAACGATCACATTTCGATTCCCAAGATCGCTTAGAAATCGCATGAGGAATAGTATACGCATGATCACACAATGACTTAATCTCACAAAAATGAAACAAAAAAATGGCAATAAAAGCATGCAAAACACGTGAGAAAGTGTTATTGAATAGACAAGAATGATTAAACATGTGCAAAAAAGTGATAAAAATGGAGCCGAAACGTCTAATAACCCTAGTTATGTAAGTCTCATAGTTAGTCTTGGTTGTAAAAAGATGAAAATAATAATGAAAAAGGGGTCAAAACATGGAAACGGTGACAAAAATTCTAAAAGCGAAGAAGAGGTTAGAATAAATGTGCTTGATATCCTTGCAAGAGTGAAAAACACAATTATTCTATTTTACAATAAAGACAAAAATGAATGAAAAATGGTTTAATTTAGTTTAATAGACATAAGACAACTAACTACACTAATTAAGTAATGAAACACTTGAATAAATAAATGAAAATATTAACGAAATAAAATGAAATAACGAAATAACTAAACAAGATAAAATTAGTCGTAAAAAGGCCTAAATAAATAATGAAACTAATTAACGAAACAAAAATAGGTTAAAGGAATGAACTAATAATAATAATAATCTAAAGTGAGGACATGAATATCTTAAATGAAACTAAATTTCAACTAAACCAAATTTGAACTGTGCAAATCTATAAACAAATGAAAAATAAATTAAAAAATAAAAAATATATCCTAAGTGGTTTACCTAAACATAAAATTTAAATAAAAGAAACTAAAGAACAATTGAAAAACCTAAACCTAAATGGTAAAGTGTTTGTGTAGTGTCTATTGGTTTGTAAGGTATGGTTTTGGATGGCGTTGGGTGTACAAGTCATTTGCACAGAGGAAGATTGGGGTCAACTTTGTGGGGGCGTCGTTTGATATTTGCATGGATCGAGGGTTGGAAGTTTGGTTCAAGGCGAGCTACTTCGCCGAGGATGTTTGGGGAGTAAGGGGGCGGGGGACGATGTCCGAGTGGGTTGGTGTGTGGGAGTCGGGTTTGGGCGTAGTGGGGTTTATTTTAGGGTGTTAGGGTGATTTTCTTGGATGGGAGCTTGAGAGGATGAGAATTGCGGGTCGGGGGAATGGGAGTTCAAAGGTAGGGATGAAACCGGGGGAGAAGGATTTGGCTCACCGGCAGGCTGAGCCAAGGTAGGAGGTAACATGGGGATCCGAGGGGAATGGGAGGTGGAGAACTTGGGGTAGGATCTGTGGGGTGAGTAATGATATCTGGGGTGGGTAGTTTGTAGGGCTAGGTTTGCGGGGTTAGGGAGGAACCAGCTTGGGGGAGCTAGGTGGTAGTTTAGTCAAGTCTAAGGGGAGGGGAACTCGAGGCTAGGGAGTTAGGGAATGTGGCTCACCTAAATTGGTCAATCTGGGTAGTTAGGGGGTAAGGGGTAGGAAGCTTATGGTTTTTAATTTATTTATTTTTAAATTATGATTTGTGAAAAACAAATTCAGAAATTTGATTCTATTTAGTTTTTTTTTATAGTTTTTTTGAAAAACTAATGTTATTACTTTTTTGTGCGGAGTTTTTGTTTGCAGCTTTTAGGAAATGGAGCGGGACTAGAACTCAAAAACCATAACAACAAGTAGATTTTTTAGAATAGCATATCAAAAATCAAAGCAACCTCTAATACAAAAATGTGAAAATATGTACAATTAATCCCTAGTGTAGATCCAATAACAACAATTTGCAAAAAATTCAAAAAACATGTAAATGCAAAACACTCAGTAAACAATGATAAACCCCTAATGAACCTAGAAAAACTACACATAAACAAGAGATGTATTGTGAAACAAATAAAACTCATGAATAAGGAATGAAACAAAAAATGAAAGAAGACGGGGGGTGAGTCCCACCGGGTATGCCAAAATGTAAAAAGAGAAAAGTGACAGTAAATGAAAAGTAAACAAAACAAAAATGCAAACCTTCATGTAACCTTCTAATGCAAACCTCAGGTAATTTATAGAGACTTTGTTTTTGTAACCTTATAAATGGATGTGGGTGCTCTTGAATGGTCTCCAAAATGGGTATGCAAATTGTTACAAGAAGTTGGCTTGAAGAGCTTCAATGCAAAATGACAGAGTATACTTACAAATAATTCAGGAGGATTTGGGATAAGACAATCCTGCATTTTATAGAGGAAAAATTAGTTCAAGTTGGTTGCAAGTGGGTGAGTGAGCATGCTAAAAATAGCATTGGATGAGGTTACTGTAGTTTGAGGTATTTAGGGACAATAAATGAATTAATTGTAGAAGTTGCATCCAGAAAGGTGGTTATACATTCAATTCAATTTCCCCCACCTTTCTAGGATTCTAGAAGTGCAATTAACTATTATGAGGATGTGAAGTCCAAGTGGTTGTTGACTAAGAAGTAGTTGAGTAGGATGTGCATACGTAATTAATTAATAAATGATAATTAATTTTAGCATGACAAAGGGTGAAAAATGGATTAATTTAATTAATCCAAAGGGTAATGTGTATGAATTAATAAATTTAATCAATTAATCACAAATGGTTGAATAACAGGGTGTATTATGATAGCGTTGGGAACATGTGAGTAATTTAGGGGTGTCTACATGGTGAACTTGATTTTTACTTGCACATTCTCGGATCTATCTTTCATGCCCATTACTCATAGTGGTCGCTTTGGTCTCCCACAACATACTGAGCTTCTCCCACAAACTCATAATCGTTCTAATAATATGGCTAAAACCACAAATGATAACCCCCTCTTCAATTCCCATTGAGTTCCTCTTGAGGATATTAAAGCTTCTAATAGTGAACATTCTTATGATGAAGACACTAATGTGGATTAGGCACAACTTGATGTTGTCACCACTTTCCATTCCACATTATGTAATAATCCCAATCATGCACCGCATGTCCTTAACGCTTTATTAGTCACTCAAAGTGTGCCCATGAAAATGTTACTAATGCTAGTATGGTTTGTAGCTTGGTGCTCTCTACTAATAACCCTTCTTCTATTCCACTTTCTTAATCCCCAAAGACTATGGGGGTATCCACCATTCATATGTGTATTTCCACACCCACCACTCACCTCTCTTTGCCCATCATTTCTTACATCCAACAAAGCACTTCTTCAGAACCCGCGCCTTAGATTATTTACATCATGAGTCAGTAAGATCAAATTTTTCAATCAGTAATGTGCATCCTCTTCTTTTTCTCCATCCCTTGATTCTTCTCTTATTCTTCATAGTCCTCTTGTACTAGAGGTTTCTTCTTATCCAATTCCTTCTAATTTTTCCTTTCCCAAGTTTCCTCTCTTAGATGGCCATGGAGATCCCCAAGAGAACATTCACTCATTTCATGTTGCATGCTTGGATTATTCTTGTGATGATACACTCTTGACCAAGTTGTTTCCCAAGAGCTTATAGGACTATACATTGTGATGGTTTTACTATTTTCCTTTGCATTCCATTTGATCTTTTAATCCTCTTTCAAAAAAATTACTATCTCACTTTTCCGTGAATATTAGCACCAATATATCATATGCAAAAATGTCTAAAATGAGGCAAGGGACTAACAAGCATCTTATTGACTATGTGTTACATAATAAGACTAATATTTCTAAAATGAAAAACATCTTGATTGAATTTGAATTACAAAATATTTTCATCCAAAGCCTATTATCTCCTTTACAAGAGTGTGTACTCTTTGATTCTTTTCACTCTTTTGATCAGCTTTGTCATGCTTTGAAAAGTAGAGAGATCAAGTTACTTTCTTTGGGAAAACTTAAATATGGTGTTAATGTTTATGATGCTTCTACTAACAAGTTCCCAATAAAATATGCCTTTAATGGAAATCCTAGTAACTGAAATCCTTATATTAATGTTATATATCAACGTATGAAGCTACAATTATAACCTACAAACCAAAATTTTACTCCATTACCATGTCTCTGCTACATATGTTGTTATACCTCAACTCCTTGAAAGAAAATTGATTTCTCTTTTACATCCGCTTGAGCTAGATCCTAATATGACTCATGGCATAAAAATCAATGAACATGCACATTTTGATTATCATAGATGTAATGGCCATTCTACTGATAAGTGTTTCAAGCTTAGACATATCATTCAAGATATGATTGACAATAATGACATTGAGTTTCTGAATCTATTATTTTTATTCCAAAATCTACTAATGACAATGGAAATCTTAAAATCTTCAATGATCCACTACCTAAGCATGAAAAAACATCCCTTAAATCCTCCTCAAATCATGTTTATCACGTTGTTCCTCTTCATCTTCAAATCATCCTCTTGGATTTCTTGTTAGTATTGATGATCGACCTTTACCTATCATTTATTTCACTAATGTTGATTTTCATGCTTATTTTTATCACACGATTCCACATTGCTTATATTGGTTCTCATGTTATAAAAAATGTTATGGTGTATCCTACTTAAAATTTTAACGTATTTTCATTATATTTCTTATATGATATCATTTTTCCATTATCTCGTATGACTCGTAGGACCCCTACTTCTCATGGGCATGTCATTCTTCCCATCGTTGTTTGGGTTCTCACTCTCTCTATGCCTTTTAATGTTGGCTCTATCATTACTCATTATGACATGATCTTAGGACTCCCTTGGCCTAGGGTTTCAAAATCCATGTTGGTCATAGTTCATGTATGACTTAAGTTTGTACATGAGAGTCACCTTATCACTATTCGAGGCATCCCACCATGAACTCCTTTTTCTTTACCTCCTCCTACCACATTTTAAACTACTATTGTCACGATTAAACCTACTTCTAAATATTCCCATGATGTCCACATGGCTTTGTAACATAATTCTATAGAATCTAGAGCTCTTATAATTCCTATTTCTATTGTTATACATACACCTAGATCTCCTCTACATGTAGCTTCTACTCCTCATTCATAATGGATACATCGGTCTCATAGTCCACCTCACACAAAAAAGTCTCATCATAGGACACACTTTACCCATAGTACATATAGTTCCATTTCATAGTCTCTTTCTCCATGTGTATTCCCTCGTGGCTATAGATTCTTTAATCGTGATCACATGCATACTTCCTTCACACTAGTGGATAGTGGTCCTCACCCACTATCCTCATTAGATATATCATTGTGACATACACATGTGGGGGCATATTCTCCCCCTTGTTACTTGATGATGAAATCTTGTTCTAGTTCCAAAATGATTGTTGAGGGTGTGTTTACTTACACGTAACTCACTTTGCACACATACATTGGGAGAAACATTAATTCCCTCTTCTATTTGTTTTGTTTCTTGTTCACATATTTACAAATAATTCTAAAATACTAGCTTAGATATTGATTGGATGTATCCTTGCTTGCTCATTCTATTATATGTTGCATATTATTTATCATGTTACTTGGGTTCATAGTATGTTTTATCATTTTTCCATACACACATGCACATTCACATGGTACTTTTTAAGGTGAATACAGATCACTTACATGTTTCTACACAATGTATGATGCTTAGCATTGTACCATACCAGTCTCATTGAGGCTCTTGGGGCATCTACCATTCCTATTTTCTTATATTTAGGTTTTATCATTGCAATATCTACTGCTTTCATTCCTATTTCATGTTGTATACATTGTGGCATACTATCAATCTTTCCAACATGCTAATGGGTGCTTCATGTGTAGAATTTATATAGCCAACCTACTTCTGATCATGGTTCTTTGATTTTCCTATATCTTGTCTTCTTTTTGTATTGATTTCCATTATTTAAAGTGTTATACCCTATGTTCATTTCTTATTTTCTTGTATCTCCTTGAATACCTTGACTATCTTATGACATCCTAAGTGGTGTCCCAGGTATTTAATGAGCTACTCATTGTGTCTTTTGTAATGCTATTACGTGTTGTGACTTGTTTCTATTACATTATGTATACAATTTTTTTAATTGTATGGAGATGGCCTTGGGAAAACATGATCAATCTTCCATTATTCTCATTATTCAAATAGAGTTGTCACTACTAAATGATGGAAATGCTTTCAAGACAAGGCTGAGGCTGCTAGAGACATGGTATGATCCTGATTTGCTTTGTGCATTTTTGTAAATGGATTGTATTCTTTTGTTGACACACAATGCAGATGTAGGGGTAGTATGGGTAGGATGGGTTGTTTAGAATGATTTTTTGGTGGGGTATTGATGAGACAAACTGGGATATATCAGATCTTTGACAACCTCTACAATACTTGAAACAACTATCAGATAAAATGCTTCAAATAATCAAGACATTCTTTCAACCAGAAGAGGCATAAATGGAAGCCTAGGCAGCACTCTTCACACAATCTTTGAGAACTCACCACAAAAGCTTGAAGTAAAGAACTCAATTAAACACAAAAATCCTTGATCAAACCATGCCTAAGGTGCCCCCAAAGGCTTACAAGAAATCTCTGCAGTCAAGGAAGGTAAAGTGATTTTAAATTTGTTTATCTCCTTATCAGATGAAGGCTCTTCTGAATATGAGATTGCAAATGCCACTAAACTATCAACAGAAATGGAGATCTGTGTGATTTCTAAAGACTTTCAATGCAAGATTGCAACAAGAACAATGAAAACTATTTGCAGGCATTTAAAAATGATAACAAACACCATATTGCCTAGAAAAACATAGATTAACTCAAAAGCTTGTTAGATTCATCAGCAGGGGAGAGTTTCATGAACAATCTCAGAGCTGTGTGATGGCTATACACTTGTAACCAACTCACATACATGAAGATCCAACACAAAAGAAATTATCTGGTTCTTTGGTGGGTTTCTTAAGATGAGCTTTCTCTCAGAATTTTCTCATGATTTTCAATTTTTCCCGACCCTTGCATGTCTCAAAACATGCATTATATATCTCTTGCCACCTTGGAGCCTTCTTTCCCAAGAAAATAATATGCCAAGGGATCAATTCTGTTACAACCATTTCTCATGATTCACTGAAAATGACATTTAACAAATTTGCAACGAGAGTTGCAGGTGTTTCTAAAATGGTGAATCATTACAAATATTTGGATCATTATCCTTCTTGAGGCACATTTTTCATCATCAAGGCATGCAGATGCCTTTCCTCTCATCATTTCACCTTTTTACCCTTTAAAATTACCTCTACAACTTTTAATTTGACATTTCACGTGTTTTCTCAGGTTGGGGAAAAAATTACTTCAAAAACATCTCAAATCTACAAATTGAGTCATGAAACCGATTCCAATGATCCTAGAAGGCCAAAACGACATGGAATCACAAAAATTTGATGAAATTTGATGCAAAATTCATGATTCCAAGCTTCCTGGAGGAAAAATGGTGGCCAAAAATGAAAATGCATAGTTGCCCTTGATGATCTCTCTTTCTCCTTCAATCTGGGCCCTCCACGTGTCAAACTATGATTGGGAACAAATTTGGGCTCATTTTTTGACTTTTCAACTTTTTTGGAAAAATGGAAAAATTTGACTTTTTCCCCCGCCCCTCCGCCTTTGAATTTTGGAGCTGACACATGTGGCACATGGTGGGTCCCATTGGGATCATGCTTCAATTCTGCGCATTTTGACCTTTTTTGAATTTTTGGAAAATTTTCACTTTTGCCCCGCGGGCCCGCACCTCCGATTTCTCCCTCGCCACGTGTCTCCTTGTGATTCGTCATGGGCCAACAGTGCTCCAAATTTTGATTTTGAGTCTTTTTGCAAAAGGGAAAAATTCCTCCCCGCCTCCGCCCGCCCACCCGCCCCCTGTCCTCTCCGCCCGCCACGTGTCGCTCATTGATTTGCTTGCGGGCCCACATGGCTTAAATTTTTTTAACTCCTTTTGCCAAAAAGGGAAAAATTCCCCATTTCCCTCCATGGCCCGCACTTCCCTCTGACCCTTCATGGACACGTGTCCACTATGATTCATTCGCGAGGGCACGCTAAAAAAATTTTCATTTAACTCTTTTGTGAAAAAGGGAAAAAATCCTTTTACCTCCTGGCCCTGACCCTCCTAACTCCGCTCTCATCCCCGTGTCTCATTGCCTTGTGGGCCTCAGGGGTAAAAATTTTCCCTTTTCATTTTGACTTTTCCCCAAAACATTTCCTTACTTCTCCCGCATCCATTTACTTCTTTCTACATCCACCTTTGTGTCCTGTGGCTCCTTTGTGGACCCATGGGCCTTCCCTCACCTTTTTTCCCCTTTTCCAAAAGGAAAAAAATGCCTAAGTTCCCACCGCCCCTCCTCCGCCTTCACATAAGAACATGACACGTGTCCCCTCGCGGGGTTGCAGGGGGAATTTTGAAATTTTTCCCAAAGCCAAAAATGGCTAAGTTTTTCAAAGAAATCCATCGATCCGTGTCCAACCAGAAGTGGCCACGTAGGAGACATTGTTTGAGCTTAATTTTGATGGTCAAATGACAACCGTATGACGACCAAAAAATGTAGAATTTACCAGAGATGCCCGAATTTGATTTTTTCTTCATGGGCGATGGATTTTTTGCTCAAAAAACAAGGGGAAGTTGATTTTATGCAAGTTTCGACCATGGGGAGGGATTTTTGAAGGCATATTGGTATAAAATGACCAATTTTGATTTTTTTACGATCGGGAAAAAGGGGGAACATGACATAGCCCACAAATTTGGAAGAATTAGGGCACAAACAAGGCATGCATGGGTGCTTCTTCATGAATGAGGCATGGAAAATGATTTTCAAATGGATTAAGGCATGGAAACAGAGGCAACAACTTCATTTCACCCATTAAAACTGTAGAAAATGTTTTAGAGAAATGCAAGAGTGAAAGGAAAATTAGGGAAAAATAATAGAGGATCAAAATGGACACCAACATCGGCTCCAGCTCGGGGATGGGCACTCCCAGTGAGTGCCACAAGAACAATGTAGACCAAGTGCCAAAATAATCCATTGGGAAAAGGAGTCATGAGCCAAAATCACCAAAAACCAGCTGAGAACCCGACAAAAATGGCTGCCACACACCAAGGCAAACCACAAACCGACAAAACACCAAAAATAGAGTGAAAAACCAAACACTATACACTGTACAAGTTGTGCATACCTCAAATTTGGGGATTAATCCAAGAAATGCTTCAGATGCCTACCATTAACAGGAAATTCAAGCAATTCCCCATCTAAATCTTTGAGAAAAAAGGTATGCTCACCAATTTTGATATCAATGGAGTAAGGGCCCATCCATAATGCATCAAATTTTCCATGTTTTCCCTTATCCTCATTTTTTTGTCCCATAACAAAACCAGATCTCCAATATTGAAGGCCCTAGGAGTGACCTTCTTGTCAAACAATATTTTCAACTTCTCTCTAAATCTGACATGCCTCTGGTGGGATGCTCTTCTCTCTTCATCTAGCTCCACAATCTGATTAATCCTTGCTTCATATGGACTGACTCTTGATCTTCAAGTTGTTGAACAAACTGAAATGATGATAATTGTAGATGTAAGGGCAAAGAGAGCTTGAGTTCCATATACCAACTCAAAGGGGCTCTTTCCAGTAACTCTTTTGGTAGTGATTCTATCAGCCCAAACTACAAATTTTAGTTGTTCACCCCACTTTCTCTTGTTCAACTCCAAGGTTCTCCTAATGATCTTCAACAAGTTCTTATTGTTGGACTCAACTTGTCCATTTCCTTGGGGATTATAGTTTGAAGAATAAGTCAAATTGGTTCCATATTCTTTGCACATTGCCATCAAAGGCTTAGCTCTAAAACACATGGCATTATCAACCACAATCTTGACTGGCACACCAAATCTGCATATGATATTATTCAACAAGAAGTCCATAACAACTTGGTGTGTTGCTTTCTTGGTGGGGATTGCCTCTACCCACTTTGTAAAATAATCAGTGGCTACAAGAATCCACTTATGGCCAAGCACTAGAAGGGTCTGAAATCTCACCAATGAAGTCCATCCCCCACTATTTGAAAGGAGCTTCAATTGATACATGAGCTGCAAAGGAAGGGAGCCTGAAGCTTTCATTCTTCTAGAGAAACACCAGGCAAGCTTTCACATTTTCTAATCAGCATGGTTGCATCTTTGAAAAGAGTAGGCCACCAATAACCAGCTCTCAAAACTTTGTGTGTTGTAACCCTTCCAGCAAAGTGTCCTCCACAAACTCCCCCATGGAAATCAACAATTATTTTGGGAGCTTCATCTTCAGTTATACACTTCAAGAGGACACCTTTAGGGTTCTTCCAAGCCAGCCCAAAGTCAGTGATGATGTATTTTTGAGAAGCCAACTTGAGGGCTCTTTTCTGATTTTTATTTAAATGATCAGGACAACATAAGTGTCTGAGGTAAAATATTATATCCTTGTACCACTCAGATCTTACCAATTTTTTAAGAACATCTACCCTTTCTTCCTCTACTTCATTTACTTCCACAGTCTGCAAGTTGCTCTCAGCCATGAGCTTGGCAAGACCCAAACCTCTTACTAACTTTGTGGTTTGGATGTCCATATCATACTCCTGTAGTTTATTAACCCACCTACATCTCTTGCTTGAAATCTCCATCTCTGATAGGACATCTTTTACCATTGTGTGGGGAACATAAGCAACAACTTTTGAACTTAAGATATAAGGCCTGAAAACTTTTGTTGCTTTCACCAAGGAAAATGCTTGTTTTTCCATGATTGTATATTTCAACTCAGCAGCTTGTAAAGCCTTGCTAAAGAAAGCAATAGGCCTCTCAGCCCCATCTTCATCCTTTTGGAGCAAAACAGATGCAATAGTATTTTCAGAAGCAAAAGAGAAAATTTGGAAAGGCTTTTTGTAATTCGGAGCTGCCAAGACAGGTGCATGTTTAAGTGCTTCTTTGATTCCTTCAAAATCCTGAACAAACAGCCTCCTCCCATTTGATAACTTGATCTTTCTTTAACATGCATGTGATAGGAAGAGTTAACTCAGCAAAATTGGACACAAACCTTCTAATGAAATTGATTTTCCCAAAGAAAGATTGGATGCCCTTCTTTGTTTTTGGAATTGGCACCTTGCTGATTGCTTCTATTCTCTCAAGGTCAATCATGACACCAACCTTTGAAACAATATGACCAAGCAGCTTGGCCTTTTACACCCCAAAGTGACACTTCTTTGGATTGAGAGAGATTCCAAACTCTCTACATCTGATCAACATCCTTTCCAAATGTTGCAAGTGGTCCTTTCTACTCCTTGAAAACACAGTCACATCATCCTGATAAACTACAATGAAGTCATTTATATAACCAGCAAAAGCAACATCCATTGCTCTTTGAAAAGTAGCTCCAACATTCATGAGACCAAAAGGCATTCTCACATAAACATATGTTCCCCAAGGAGTGGTAAAGGTAGTTTTAAATCTTTCTGACTCCTTGACAACAACCTGATTGTAGCCAGAGAAACCATCCAAGGTGGACAACAATTCAGATCCAGTCACTAACTACAACATGTTCTCCATGTTTGGAAAAGGATAATTGTCCTTCAAGTGAAGCTCTATTCAGATTTCTGAAGTCTACACAAAGTCTGATATCTCCATTCTTCTTTCTGACTGGCACAAGGTTTGCAACCCAAGATGAATACCTTGTGGGCTGAATGATCCCTCCCTCCTTCAGTTTCTTCAATTCATCTTGCATTTTCATGGAGAGGAGTGGATTAATTGGCCTTTTTTTTTCTGAATGGTTTGGCATTTGTTTCAAGAGGGATCTCATGCTGAAATAAGTCTTCTCTATATGCTTTCAGCTCTGAATATGACCATGCAAGACAATCCTGATATTTCTTTAACAATTGAACATAAGATTGTTTCTCCTCTTTGTTTAGACTGCTGCCCAACCAAAATTTTCTTGGTTTATCCTTTGTTCCCAAGTCATGCTCTTCCACATCCCTTGAGGTAGACATGTTTCTATTGATGATGTAATCAGCATTGCTAAAATTTGACTCAAGAGCAACAAGACCTCTAGGAATGGTGTTAGTTTTCAATTGGATAATATCTTTTCCAAACAAAGTCTCTCTTCCTTCAGTCACACACACCATTGGTTCCCAATCAATATTTTGATCTACAAACTCACCTTGATTTTGCAAGAACCTTTGCACTTGAGCATCATCATCAAACACTTGCCAATGTTTGATATTATCAGGGATAGCTGGTCTAGTTAACACTTCCACATTATACTCACAATAAGGTGAAATGGTGCAATCTCCAAATCTTGACCCCAACACTACCAACTTGTCAGCAGCAACATTCATACTTCTATCATGATGCACAATATTGAAAGAATCAAACATTTCAATTAGATCCCAAACTGCATGCTTATACTGCTTCATCCACTGATTTTTTTGTAGCATACAATTTTCTTATTTGTTTGACAACTAACTCTGAATCTCCCTTTGCAATGATGTCCTTGACACCATACTTCCATGCAATTCTTAGACCCAACAACAAGGCTTCATACTCAGCAATGTTGTTAGTACATTCAAAATTAAGCTTGAAAGAAAAAACAAATTCTTCCAATCTAGGAGAAATCAGAATTACACCAGCACCATTTCCAAATTTGGAGCAAGCTCCATCAAATAGCAAGGTCCAAGGAGAACATACCTACTCAAGACACTTTGACTGATCCATTTTGTGTTCTTTTCCATCAGCAAAACCAATGAAATTATCAGCATCAACCTCAACAAACAACACCTCATAGGAAGCATTATTTGGATCCTCAATTAGATGTAACATTTTCTTTTCTCCATAGAGCTTGACAAGGCTGCCCTCAATGGGAATAGTAGAAAAATACATGTCCATTTGGACACTCCCTCCAACACTTGCAGCCCACTTTCTTGACAATAACATACCCCACTTGGCAGGGCAATCAACAATCACAACATCAAGTTTTAAATTTCTCCGGGATAAGATGCGAGCTGCACTACCAAACCTTTCACACAACCAACTACCTAGCACTTCTCTTGAGTCCATGGTAGTACACTTTCCATAGGCTGTTGTTACTTTGATATCCAACTCATTCATGACTTCTAGAGGCATGACATTACATGATGCACCGAATCAAACATACAATTGTGAAGTAGCCTATCCTTTATAATCAAAGTTGTGAAAAATGGATCAACATTCAATTGGGAATCAACCAAAGATGTCCCCAAATATACCTCAGGTGTCTCTCCAAAATCCTCTATTGTCTGGTGGTGTTCCAAGGTCTGCAATGATCTGAGGAGGATTTTCAACAACATTTACATTTCTACCTGGAATATTCTTCTCTTCTTTCAACCCCAAGTACTCAAATGCTCTCTTCTTATGCTCAGGAATTCTAAGCAACTCAATGATTGGAACACTTACTTTGATTTGGCTCAATACTTGGGCTATGTCATGGAACACTCTTTGGAAAAACAGCATTGGAAGGGAGACAAGAAGATTCATTTGATGGCAAAGGATTCTTAGCAGCTTGGGCATGAGGAGGGCTGCAATTTTTGCTTGGGGCAGCAGAGCTTTTGGCAAGTGTTTCTTTCCTAGGAGCTTCTTTGGGAATGCTTGTGAGCAAGGGTGTTTTAGGTTTGGCTTGAGGCCCAACTCCCTTAACAACCTTGCTTCTAGTGTTATAATCTTTCTCTTGAGCTACAACAACATTCATCAACAATTGTCTATCTTCCTCCGAAGGGATACCACCATCATACTTCTTAATCATCAAAGCTCTTAAGTATTCAAAGTCATTGTTAGGAATTTCAAAAGATTGCACTACATCAACTTCAAGAGTATGGGGGGAGAAAAACTTGTACCCATTTGATGCAATCCCAAAAGGTAGTAAAGTAGTCCTAGCACTTATTACTTTAGTAGATGTTGCTCCTCCTTGTGAGCTTGAAGAACAACCCACCATGCAAATATCCTCATTAGTACCATTATCATTATTAGCTTCACCTTCTTGCTGGTCCACTTCACATGGAGGATGGGGAGAAAACACCTATTACACCAATCAATATCAAGCAACCTCTTCAACAACAGCAACCCTAGTAGTTAAGGGATCAGGTAACACTCTTCCTTCATGTGCTTGAGGATGTCTATTTGTAGACCCCATAGGTCCTTTCCCTCTATCATCTACCCTTTGATCACCTCTAGGATGATTGGAAAATCTATCATGGTTTTGTGCTCTTGGCTGACCTTGTGAAGTCTGCCCAATTCCTTTCTCAGCTCTTGCCAACTTATATGAGATTTCTTTGATAGCCCCTGCCAAAGTTTTCACAACCTCCTCCAAATCAGCTCCCTTGCTAACTTGAGGTTTGTCAGGGTCTATCAATTTTACACCATCTCTCTTGAGAGGTTTCCCAATGGCCTTAATGTTATTTTCAATTTGAAGTGCCATGGTGAAAGCCTACCTTAAATTGGTAGGGTTCTTGTCTCTTAGGTAATAGGCTACTTTCTTATCAAATGCATCTGCATATTTGATTAAACAAGATTCATCACAAGGCCTCAGATTAACTAGCAAGCCTTCTCAAAGTTTTGTTAAACCTTGTGTTGAAGTCATGAACTAACTCATTGGGGTTCTTCTTGATGTTCTCAAACTCAGACAAGAGAAACCTAGGATCAGTCCTATCACCATATTACAACCTAAATGCATTCTTCATTTCAGTCCAAGAGTCAATAGAATTATCAGGCAGAGCCTTGTACCAATCCCTAGCATCCTCTTCTAGTGTATGAATAAACAATTTGACATACACATCCTCAAACTCTATCTCAAAATCTTCCATCATATTATCAAAAAGTTTGAGATGTTGATCACCAGTAATAGCATTGTTACCCTGGAATTTTGGCAACCTATTTCTGACATCTTGTGGGACAACATTTGGGTAACCATCCATTCCTCTAAAATCTATAGGACCAAAGGTGTTAACAACAAATGGAGGTCTAGGCTGAGCCATATTGTTTGGTGGAGGTGATCTTGGAGGTGAAACAAGCTGATGAGGAGTGCAAGGTCTTTGGGACTCAAGAATGTGATTCACAAGACTGGTATTCTCTAAGTGTTGACTTTCTTGGAAAGTTTTATTTGGATTAAAACACAGAGGTGTAGATTGGAGAAGGAACTCACCCAAGTATAGCAGAAAGACCTTCACTAGCTGAGGAAAACAAGTTTATGAGAGGATTGCTTGAATCAGAATCACTGGAAGAAGAGTGATAATCCTCTACCAAAGGCTGATCTCTCTCACCGATGGATATATCTTTTCCTGATGTCTGACCTTTAACAACTTTCCAAACTCTTCTCCCTTCCAACTCTGAATTCCTTGAATCTGTAAACAACTTCTTAGCAGAGTCTCTAAGGAAGAGAGATCTTCTTCCTTCTAGTTTTGCAGAGATTAGCAACACAAAAGTAAATGACAAGAAAGGTAAGACACTGGTATTTATCAATATTAGAACAACATGGAGTCGCCACTAAGGATTTTCACCCTAGTTGTGCAAATGCACTAAAATACTCTGTCAAATACTTATCAACACTAAAAATCTTGCTAGACTTTATAGATCAGACCTTCCTTTCTTGAATCAATCAACCACAAATGCAAATAAGGTGCAACCACTGCTGGAAACTGATAAAATTATAGGTAGAACTTGTAACCTTCATTTAATCCTTACAAATATGATTATAAAATGATGCTTCAACAATGTATTTGCATGCAAAATTTGCAAAGGACATTACCAGGGTTTGATATGCATTCAGATATCTCAAATATTCTCAACAAGTTCCCCTAGTAGAGTCACCAGAAATGTTGTTTGATGGGCTAAAGCACAAGAAGAAGTATTACCAGGGATCTGAAGCACTGAAATACAGAATAATATTCCCCGAAATGGTGCCATTTAGGTGTTGGTACCTGGATTTAATCTCCTTCACAACTTGAGCAACATCATGGATTTTGCAAGACACTCAGAGGTAGATAGATGATTTATATGTCATTTTGTAGCTGGGGAGCAATCTATCTAACTTGTTGGCACTCAGGCTCTGAAGGAGTGGGTAGCACCTTGAAAGGATTTTGATCTAACCCTCACTATTTTAGGTTGTGCCTTTCAACCAAGGTAAGAGAACCTATATTGCAGCCTCTGTTTTATGAAGGAGGTGGAGATATCCTTATACTATGCATATTGTATGGAGATGGCCTTGGGAAAACATGATCAATCTTCCATTATTCAAACTCAATAGAGTTGTCACTACTAAATGATGGAAATGCTTTCAAGACAAGGTTGAGGCTGCTAGAGACATGGTATGATCCTGATTTGCTTTGTGCATTTTTGTAAATGGATTGTATTCTTTTGTTGACACACAATGCAAGATGCAGGGGTAGTATGGGTAGGATGGGTTGTTTAGAATGATTTTTTGGTGGGGTATTGATGAGACAAACTGGGATATATCAGATCTTTGACAACCTCTACAATACTTGAAACAACTATCAGATAAAATGCTTCAAATAATCAAGACATTCTTTCAACTAGAAGAGGCATAAATGGAAGCCCAAGAAACACTCTTCACACAATCTTTGAGAACTCACCACAAAATCTTGAAGTAAAGAACTCAATTAAACACAAAAATCCTTGATCAAACCATGCCTAAGGTGCCCCCAAAGGCTTACAAGCAATCTCTGCAAGTCAAGGAAGGTAAAGTGATTTTAAATTTGTTTATCTCCTTATCAGATGAAGGCTCTTCTAAATATGAGATTGCAAATGCCACTAAACTATCAACCAAGAAATGGAGATCCTGTGTGATTTCTAAAGACTTTCAATGCAAGATTGCAACAAGAACAATGAAAACTATTTGCAGGCATTTAAAAATGATAACAGACACCATATTGCCTAGAAAAACAGATTAACTCAAAAGCTTGTTAGATTCATCAGCAGGGGAGAGTTTCATGAACAATCTCAGAGTTGTGTGATGGCTATACACTTGTAACCAACTCACATACATGAAGATCCAACACAAAAGAAATTATCTTGGTTCTTTGGTGGGTTTCTTAGAAGATGAGCTTTCTCTCAAGAATTTGCTCGTGATTTTCAATTTTTTCCCGACCCCTTGCATGTCTCAAAACATGCATTATATATCTCTTGCCACCTTGGAGCCTTCTTTCCCAAGAAAATAATATGCCAAGGGATCAATTCTATTACAACCATTTCTCATGATTCACTGAAAATGACATTTAACAAATTTGCAATGAGAGTTGCCAAGTGTTTCTAAAATGGTGAATCATTACAAATATTTGGATCATTATCCTTCTTGAGGCACGTTTTTCATCATCAAGGCATGCAGATGCCTTTCCTCTCATCATTTCACCTTTTCACCTTTTAAAACTACCTCTGCAACTTTTAATTTGACATTTCACGTGTTTGCTCGGGCTTGAGTAAAAATTTATTACAAAAACACCTCAAATCTACAAATTGAGTCATGAAACCGATTCCAATGATCCTAGAAGGCCAAAACGACATGGAATCACCAAAAATTTGATGAAATTTGATGCAAAATTCATGATTCCAAGCTTCCTGGAGGAAAAATGGTGGCCAAAAATGAAAATGCACAGCTTGCCCTTGATCTGCTCTTTCTCCTTCAATCTGGGCCCTCCACGTGTCAAACTATGATTGGGAACAAATTCGGGCTCATTTTTTGACTTTTCAACTTTTTGGAAAAATGGAAAAATTTGATTTTTCCCCCGCCCCTCCACCTTTGAATTTTGGAGCTGACACGTGGCACATGGTGGGTCCCATTGGGATCACGCTTCAATTCTGTGCATTTTGACCTTTTTGGAAAATTGGAAAATTTTCACTTTTTGCCCCATGGGCCCGCACCTCCGATTTCTCCCTCGCCATGTGTCTCCTTGTGATTCGTCATGGGCCAGTGCTCCAAATTTTGATTTTGAGTCTTTTTTGCAAAAGGGAAAAATTCCTCCTGCCTCCTCCACCCGCCGACCCACCCGCCTTCGTCTCTCCGCCACGTGTCCATCTCATTGATTTTTTGAGGCCCCATGGCTTAAATTTTTGCCTTAACTCCTTTTGCCAAAAAGGGAAAATTCTCAACTTTTCCCTCCACCCGGCCGTGCACTTCCCTCTCGACCCTCATGGACATGTGTCCCACTCGATGATTCATTCACGGGGCACACTTAAAAATTTTCATTTAACTCTTTTGTGAAAAAGGGAAAAATTCCCTTTTACCTCCCTTTTGACCACCCTCCGACTCTTCTCCTACCACGTGTCACTCATTGATTTGCTTTTGTGGGACGCGGCTAAAAATTTTTTCCTTAACTCTTTTTGAAAAAGGAAAAATTCCCCTTTTCCCTCCATGGCCCGCACTTCTTTACATCCCCCATGTGTCAAACCTGTGGCTCCTTTTGGGACCCCGGGCCTTCCTCACCTTTTTTTTCCCTTTTCCAAAAGGAAAAAAATGCCTAAGTTCCCCCGGCCCACTCCTCCGCCTTCGCATAAGAACATGACACGTGTCCCCTCGCGGGGTTGCGGGGGAATTTTGAAATTTTTCCCAAAGCCAAAAATGGCTAAGTTTTTCAAAGAAACCCACCATCAACCAAATCCGTAGGAAGATTTTCCAACTTAAGCTTTGGCCATGTAGGAGACATTGTTTGAGCTTAATTTTGATGGTCAAATGATAAATGAAAATGACACATCGACCAAAAAATGTAAAATTTACCAGAGATGCCGAATTTGATTTTTTCTTCGTGGGTGATGGATTTTTTGCTCAAAAAACAAGGGGAAGTTGATTTTATGCAATTTTTGACCATGGGGAGGGATTTTTGAAGGCATATTGGTATAAAATGACCAATTTTGATTTTTTTTTTCATGATCGGGCAAAAGGGAGAACATGACATAGCCCACAAATTTGGAAGAATTAGGGCACAAACAAGGCATGCATGGGTGCTTCTTCATGAATGAGGCATGGAAAATGATTTTCAAATGGATTAAGGCATGGAAACAGAGGCAACAACTTCATTTCACCCATTAAAACTGTAGAAAATGTTTCAGGAGATGCAGAGTGAAAGGAAAATTAGGGCAAAATAATAGAGGATCAAATTCATTTATCATGATCATTTCCTAATGTATTTTAATTTTGCAAGTCTGAACTTACTCCAATAAGAATGGCGGCACACAAAATGGAATAAGGAACAATTTCAAACATGATGACACTCACATAACTTCATGCATAAATAACTTATACTAGGCACACAAGGTCACCCCCTAGCATCATTATCCTCTTCTAGATTACATGATGCACATTTCACAATCTCCATTCGGCATGGTATCAAGCATATTTATCATTTTGCACATTATCGATTCATAACTCCCTTTTGCTCTCCACAAGGTACAATATTCTTATCTACTTTATGTTATCCAATTTTCATTCACCGGTATAAATTGGGGTAAAATTTATTCATGAAATCATGCACTTTATGCTTAAGTCAAAGCCTCTAGTTATGTCATTATATGCATGATTTATAAGCAAGAAGACTAGACATTAATAACACTTATTTTACTCTTTCATTGCTTTTATCTTTCCCACGCTCTTATTATTTAATTTCCTCAAATGATCACTTTACTTTTTGTGTAACACTCATGTTATTATTCATCTAAATTAAGGGAAAAGTTTTTAAACAAACCCCTTAAGTTCAATCTATGCTATAATTATTATCATTAATATTTAGCTTACTGCTAAATAATCCAAAGCATTGTTTAGTATTCCAAAATCCATATTGATAACATACATTAACCATGTGCAACTGTAAGGGTCCTTTAGATATCCTCAATCTCCCTTAAACACTCTACTGAGAGTGTGCATACCATATTTTGGTTAAACATTTTATAGGTTAAGAGAACTTGTGCATCCCCTTAGTGTCGGCCGGTAAAAGTATGTAAGTATATGCCCTCCAACTATAGACATCTTTGATTAGAAGAAATAGTGAACATACAAAGTAATCAACATTTAAATTATTGTGGCCATATTTTTTAAGCATTTCTTTGAAATCCAATTTTGAGATCGCATACTAGCCTACAAAAAATGTACTCCTTCACCAAACAATTGTCTCAATATAGTTATCAGGATTTTTTTCATTGATTAAGAAATTAAGTTTTAGTTTGAAGAAGTAGAAACCATGACTCACCCTGCTAATGAAAAAATCCTATCAATGCAACCTAAGGATCCCTATGGGACAGATAGTGGCCACATAATGAATTACATCATTACGTCCTAACTACCCTTACCATATCCATCCTAAGCTTGTATGGGTAGGATACCACCAAAAGGATGATGAGCCTTAGTGACTATGCTTCATTTACATTTTCAGTTATCCATTTAAGTTAATTAGATAAGTTTTTTTAACGATATTTTATTTCATATCATTATATGACATTCATTTCTCGATAGATATTCGTATTAACTTATTGAATCACTTATCTTAATAATTACCTCTTATTGTATTGTTGTAACATAGTGTTGTCATTTAACTATAGGATTATTTAACTATGTCTCATAGTTAAATGATACAATCATTTCCTAGTTAGTTTTTGTCTTCCCTTATAGGTTCATCATTTAATGTGAATAGTATGTTTTCTCTTATTTGATCGTCATTTGATAAGAATTGTACAATTTATTTGATAAGGTACAATATTAATATAACTTAGTTTACGTTGTATCATTTTCCGTAACGTACTATGTTCTTTAATGTCACATTTGTTCATCCAATATGAATCTATAAAATCAATTATGATTACTCGACAAATTTCAATAACTTATACTCATAAACTATTGTTAAACAACACTTAAATTTTTCCATTTTAATAGGATACAATAAGGATATAAACATTGTTTTCATTGTAATGTTTTCCCTATCATACTATGTATGTAAATCATCATATTTGTTCTTCAATAATGATTCACAAATACCAAAGATATAGTATCATAGCCTAATATCAATAAATTTAAATCATACTTTGTTGTAAAACAACATTTAAAATACCCTTATATCTCACAAAATGTGATACGAAACTACAAGTATATTTATTAAAACTTAATAAGGATAAATCCTTATTTTCTAAATTAATATCAAGAAATTATTCAGAATTGAACAATAGGCAACATGCCTTAATTCATTTTGCGAAGATAATACATTCGCAATTACAAACAAGTACAATAATCTGCATCGTATTTTGACACAATAATACATGAAGAAATCATGCGTAATTAATCCAATCAACCACTTCATGCATTTCATTCCATCATGCAATGCTTGTAGAGAGAGAAATTGTATACATGGTCAATTCAAGGAACTGACATGAGTTATCTAACTCATATCCTTGTCATGCTAAATTGAAATAAAATAATATGTTAGATTATCCTAACGGGTAGCCAATAAACTTTAGTTCAATATTTAAATTAGCTACAACATGTTCAAATGAAATGTTACTTCATAAGAATGCCAAGATTTTCAACATCACATACAATCATCTGAAATCATATCCTTTTAGTAATAAAAATAATAAACAACTGTAAGTATTATTTACATTATTCATGAACAAGGTTTATATTAGACTCCATCAAATTCATAAAACAATCCACAAGAACAATGTCAACAAGGTATTCATAAGATAAATATATTTGTCTTGTTCAATCAAGAATCTATTCACTATATATATTTCTGTCAAGGTTAATACCTCATAACTATCCACCATCATTTCATGAACAAATAGTCTATAGTCAATGTATTTTTGAACAATCATGATTTTAAGAACATATTCATTGCTTTAGGAAACATTAGTAATATTTTAATGCCAACCCCCTCTTTCTTTCAATGAACTTCTATCTCCAAAAATCAACTATCAATCATTTTATTCAAGCAATGAATGATCTAAGTAACGTCAACGTTCTTGTTTGTTAACAAAAAATATATAGTGCCTATAATCTCTATAGAGGTTGAACTCGATTAACTCTTACCAAAACCCAATGATAATCATATACTAAAAGAGGAGATACCAATAGGTCACAAAACCAGAAGTTTACACGTAGTAACCAAGGTCATCAAATCAATATAAATAATATTATCGTCCCATCTCTTAGAATAACAGAAAATTAAACAATATTAATATCAACACAAATGATCTCTAAATGAGCAAAAATCAGTTTAAACAATTAATCGCGTATTAGGATAAAACACTAATATCTTACATATCTCAAAGACCAATAACCAATTCAACCAACATTGAAAAAGGGAAAACCCATCTCTACATGATTAATATATGCAATTTAACGTAATATTTTGAGAACCATAAACCCAGATTGCATTCACAAAATAAAATCCTTTAAATTATTTTTAGTGTACCCAAAAATGCAATCTCTTACCATTCTTCATCTTCTAAAAACAAACGTTTCTCAAGTAGTCAAATTGTATTAGAGAGAAGAAAAGAGAGCTCTTCATGAGTTGTTAAAAATTCATACAACTTATTACTTATTCCTGTTTTATTTTTAAATAAAACATCTAAAAATAAGTAACCCATCTGGTTCAAGTTTCTTCTACAAAATATATTCGGAGACAAACGAAGGGATAGCTTCATACTTTGCAACAATAAACTCAAGAAACCATTTTTGTTGTAATATGTCCCTATAAACAACATCTTGTGTATGTTCATTTGAATATTAACGAGGAAGTCCAATGTAATATGAAAAACCAAATTTTGAAATAGTCAACAAACCCCTTTTGTTTCCTTATTTTTCCTTCATGTTTTCCTCTAAAAAAATTAATAAGACTAAGAAACAGTCCATATTTATATACAGATAAAGATAACCAAATCATATTCTAGATTTGAAAATAAAATAGCAATAACATATTTAAATACCCATACATGTTTATTTTTTTCCTTTGATCTTTATTTCCAATTTTATTTTTGAAACCAGAAACTTGTTTGCCCAGCAAAACTCCAATAAATTCAAAACAAAATAACAAATACAACAATCACCATTAAATATAGCTTCATATTTTGTATGCAATGTTAGAGTAGGTATTTACTTTAGCTCATGTTCACCTAGGTGTTTTATTTACCTTTATTGTATTTATCCTCACCCACTTATGTGTGTGGATATTTCTTTTATTTATTTAGATATTAGGAGATATTATCTAGTTGTTAGGTATAGTTATTTCCTTAATCTATGGTATTGACCAATTATTTCCTTGATCTATGGTATTGACCAAATCCTTAATGTCTAGTTCTTTCATAAATCTATGGTCTTGACTAGTTCTTTGATGACTAGTTTTTCCTTGATTTATGGCTTGATCTACAACCTGACCGGTTCTTAGATTGTTATTCCTTGCCTATATAAGCAAGGCCCATTCTCATTGTATTTCTTTGAGTTCCATAATAATATATGATATTGTTACTCATTTATTTGCAAAGGTTTTATTAAACTTATTCTAGAGAATTTATTTTATCTTATTGATTGTGGTGTTTGATTAGCATCTGAGTTCTTGGCTTCTTCGCCATCACAATCAGTTATCGTTCCTTTTAGAAAATGCCACAAATAAACTTCCCTATTATTCTCCTTCAAATTTCCATGTAGAGAAAAAATAACCACATAATTAAAAATGCAAATAGAGGAAGAATGCATGCGTTTTGGCTTGCCCATCAAGTTTCCACTTACCTAATAAATCATGCATGTTTTATTAAATATAATTAATTCTTGACTATTCCACTTGGCATTCCCTCCATTTTCTAATTTTTACATCAAATGCATGGTGTTGTGTCCACTTATTATCTCGAAAATGCGAGTGGGGAGTAAGGTGGGGCGGTAAATAAAATTGTTTCACGCGAACACCCCCTTCGCGTGAACCACGTTCGCGTGAAGTAACATGTAGATTATTATTGTGCCACATACGACATTAAAGGTGGTTCACACAAAAGGGGTGTTCACGCGAACACCCCTTTGCGTGAATGGCGTTCACGCAAACACCCTTGTTTATATATTGGAGGTGTTGTGGAGGAATTCACTTTTCCTCCGCCCACCTCCTTTGCACGAAGACTACATAGAGTAGACCAAGCCCATCGAGCCCACCAAAGATGGCTATTGATGACAACCAAAGAAGGCCATTGTCAAGCCTTGGGTATGGAAATGGTTGTTTTATTGGTGAAAATGGAGGATCCCATGTATTTGGGCGTAAAATAATTGAAACCCTAGCTCATTTTTGTAAAACCCTAGCCAATAACAGGACAACCAATCGCCAAATAATCAGTCCTCAATGGATTTGAATACAACTGTTGAATCTTGTGAGCTGAAGCAAGACCAACGCTCCCCATGTCATTATCCACCCATCCATCACCGACACCACCGCCTAACCCACGAACAATCGCCCAATGTCGCTACCATAAATTTTAAGCAATTCCTTTGCACACATGCGGCAAAGACGTGTCACCACCAAGTTAGCAATTCCTTCTTAACCCATGTCTCACGAGTAGCAAAAATTTAGCACCATGACTAGCTTCCAAACACTTAACATAAAAGACATTTGATCCTTCATACACAAGATCCTTAACCGAGATGCCATGCTTGGACATGAGATGAATAAAGGCAAGGACGGGTTTACACTTCGTTTTGATCTACCTCTATATTGAAACCCTATCTCATTTTTTCTCTAGTTTAGGACACATTGATCAGTTAACCTTGTCTGTGCATCAAGGAGATCTATTTTAATCTCATCTTTTATTGTGTTTGTCTTTCCTCGAAACAATGAAAGTGATTATTATGATAAATTAAATTTATTTTGGTGCCTAATGAGTATTTGTTTCTCCAAACTGTGATCTACTTGATTTTCTTGTGATAGTTTGGATTTTCAGTCTTCCACCCATTTAAAATATCTTGTATCATGACCAGGCTTCACAAATTTCGGTGTTTAGTGTCCAACACGAGTATGTAATGGTGTTGTGAAAACTGTAATTTCTATTGTAATGATATATTAAATTTAAAATATACCTTCTATAGGATAATGGTGTTGTGAAAACTATAATTTCTGTTGTAATGATATATTAAATTTAAAATATACCTACCTTCGTAGAATAATGGTGATGTGAAAACCATAATTTCTATTGTAATGATATATTAAATTTAAAATATACATACGTAGAATAATGGTTCTGTGAAAACTATAATTTATGCTATAATGATATATTAAATTTAAAAACTAGGTTTGGAGGCATTTCAAGTCAAGCTCTTTGATTAGTTCTATTGACATCAACCTTCCATATGACAATAAGCTCTGTTATCCTGATTTGACAGTATATTAGGACAGTTATCTATCATGATCTCATTGAATTTCAACTCATATGTAACAACATAGAGAAATATGGATAGTAAGAAAAGTCTAACTCCTATTCAAAGATAGATCCTCTAGACACTACACCCATGCATCTAGTTTCATAGTTCAATCCATGGGATTACTTAGCCTCGTACTCAAACCATCTTATTCTTATTTCAACTCTTATACCCATGTCCTCAAACAATTTACCCTCAACTTTTCTTCAATCATACAATCCCATATTTGTATACAAGGATTGGTTCCCTCTTCCTAAATCTCAGTCATTGTATTCATTTTATTTCTTCTCATCATAGAAACTCTAGGACAACTACCCCTGCAGTGATTCTTTCATGATGGCTTCCACTAGTACTAGGCAAGAGTTTTCATTTCATCATCCTAGTTGAGCAATATTATGTAATCTAAATGAAAATGGTTCTTCAAAGCTATGAAAAAAATAAAAGGAGTTAATGCCTTGAAAACACTCCCATATACCTCTAAGAACCTTTCTTGTATACATTTTGTCTTATTGACTATTGAGACTCTGTCTTTTTCAAGACTGTGGGGTAATAATCAATCAAGAAGACATGATTTTACCATTGAGCAACATGAAAATCTTGAGAAAATGTTAATACATTATCAAGACCATTATTGTACTTTAACACATGAAAAATTATCCAAAATTTGCATCAATTTCTTCATGAAATCTTATCATTGTGCTAACCTACAGTTTTCCTAAATTTATGATATCGATATCTCTCTCCTCACGTGCCCATTCACTATGAAACTTCATGGTCATGCTTTCTATGCTTGGGTAGATATTTTTACAAAGTTTTATCAAATTCCACCAACTAGAAAATTTCTTATTGTTTGCCCTAGATCTGGGCCGAGAACAAACAATTTGTCATAAAAACCACATCATGCACTTTCAAAACTTATAAAAATTATGTTGTTTTTCCTCATACCTTGTAGCATCTTTCGAACTTAACAGTAAATAGATTCATGTCATTTGATTTGCATTGACGGTTTCAATTTTTGTATCCTCCCAGGGATTACAGTGCACAGTCCAAGTAAACAAACAAAATACTAGAAAAAATGGCATATTCATACTCTTACCTTCTGTAGAATAATGGTGATGTGAAAAATGTACAAACCTTGTACCTAAATGAGAAATCTTATTGAGACCCCACATTTTGGACCACTCCAGCTAACCGACCATAGAGCCAGTGGAACCACGCCTCCCTCTCATTCATTCCATGACCTTGTCTGGAAATCGTTATGAGGCACCCATTGGTTTTCCACGCATCCCACAACCCGTAGAAAGGATTTCCACAGAGCTTGATATCAATTGGAGTCTCCATGTGGCTATTATTTTTGATCCATCCATTAGACTAGTTCAGGTTAGAAGGGCCTTCCTTGCACTTGACGAGCAGATCCCAATATTGCGAGTCGAGGACATTATTTTGCCTTGATAACTTGTCCATACCACATATTTGTTATATTTTGCTATCACTAGCCATCCACACATTCCACATCGGTTGTCCCAACATGACCTTGGGAGGTCGAGTGCGGTTGAAGGTCACGTGTTTATTTTCATCCGTACACATGCCATGCAATCCATACCTCTTTATATGGTCTCGGAGCGATATGTCTTCCAATGCACTTTCACTTTGAAATATTTCTTGTGGTCTTATACTTCATATGGGTCAGCCTTTTTTAGATAAATCATCTATGGAATCCTATATAAGCAAGTAAACACTACCTCATTTTCTAATTCGGAGATCCTAAGGCAATGCACTAGAGCACTCTTTTCGTACACTTACAAAAGGCATCTAAAGCTCCATAAAGCTTAAAATTACACATCTAAAATCATTAGGGAAGCACCCACATCATTTCTGAATCTATAAACCAAGTAAAGTCAGCCATATCTCTCTTCTACAAGCATCCAAACATCCTCTCATAGGGTATTTTAGTAAAATCCGGTTCAAAGAAAGCATTGTTAAAGCAAGTTCCAAATATGTTTGATCTATCTAGTTATCACATGCTAGGTGGAAAAATATGTGTCGTTTGAGGCCTCTTCATAGTAGTGCCAACATCGGTGGTGTATGAGGGTGCCCATAACCTTTCTAATGTTTGTTTGCAAGACTCTTCATCCATGGTTAGGGTTTGAGATGATGATCAATCCATTTAGATAGCTTTGTTGGATGTGCAACAACTAGGGTTTGACAAAGTGACAGAAAAATCCAAGAAGACGAACAACCTAGAAAGTTGCATAGATGAATTATGAGTAGTTCCAAGCTCAGTAAATAAGGGGTTGGACCTTATGGTACGGTCCTAACCTAGGTACAATCACAGTTCCGGTCTAGGTTGTGAATGTTTCTCAAGTTCAAATCTCCTATTTTCTTTGTTGTATAGTCCTAGATATCTCTAGAAATTAGTAGAAATCCGTTAAGTTCCTCTATACCTCTATTTTGTACTTTCAATTGCATGTTAGGTTAATTAGTGTATGCAAATTCTTCCTATCTAATTTGAGTTATAAATCTGAATTAGTATTTGTATTGTATCATCTTTGTTAGATTTGTAAATAAACTCTAATATATCACACACCTAATTAAATTGACCTAAAATTTAATTAAGGGTTAAAATTTTTAGTAAACCCACTTTTTATCAAAACCTTAACCTAATATAGGACCCATTCCATTTATATTAGGCCTACTGATATTTGAACCCTAATGTTCTAAAGGGTTTCTTCTGATCTTCTTCAATGTCATATTGTTCTTTTTCATTTATATCATCATGTTGTTATCATCTATCTTATATGCTTATAGATTTGGGACTAACTCTTCCCCATATGCTATCATTGGCCAATATCCCTCTAACCATGTCCATGTTAATGATTTTCTTGTTGGTAAGAGTTCTTATCCTAATCTTACTTTCCACGTGGTTGATACCCCCTCACTTGTGTGGATATACACTCTTAGGCCATTCTTGTTACTACCCAATTCCCTCCACGCTTAATATTTGACTTCTTAATCATGACACTTAATGTTGTCACTTCACGCTGCACTAAGAAACCCATCAAGGCAACTCATATTTTACTCTTCCACCTACATCTCATGTGGCTAAGCCAGATGCACTTTCTAAGGAGTATGACCTATTAGAACAAATTAATAATACTCCTACTAAGATATCTCTCTTGGAGCTCCTCCAAAAGCACCAGTGTATAAGGACATCCTCCAATCTACTTTGGGATCATTTATATTACCCAATAATACTCAACCAACTAATTTTACTTCTCTCATGGATAATTTTAAATCCCTTGAGTAGGTTATTACCTTTAAATCCATTGATGTCCCTCCTCTCTTTGATTTTGACAGTTTCCCACCTATTTTTGACATTAGATTTGGTTTCAATATTTATCCTAGGTATCTTTTATTAAAAATGGGCATTTCCCCTAGTGCGATCAATACTATTTTTACTATTGTTTTTGGTTTTGATAATGTTACCCACTCCACATTAGGAACTATTAATTTGGATTTTCATGTTGTCCCTAAGACATTACCAACCACTTTTCACATCATGGATAATATTCTTCATTACAACTTACTTTTGGGCCACCCTTAGATATATGACATGTAGGTTGTTCCTTTTACTTTCCATTATTGTGTTAAATTCCTACCTAATGGCATTGAAAACACTATAGCTACCGATCATGATCCCTTCCAATATTGTCACCTTAATATGCACCACCCACAACATCCTTCTCGTCACTTCTCCATTACAACCCATTCCTATGGACTATCTTGATACTTATGTTATTTCTTAAACCAGTCACCCTCTTAACCCATTCTATCCTCATCCATATAAAAATCTACAGCTCCTAACACCGTCATGCTTCCCTCACCTTTTTTCGGTTTATATGACAACCCGTAGTTACTCATCCCTATTGGACGGTACTATTCAAAGCAACCTAATGCACTTGATAATTCTATTGATAGTGATGATCATGTCATTGACCTCATTCATGATAATTTGTGTAACATAACATTCAACCCAATCGATGAAGATTAATTTATGTTTCATTCCCTTTGTCTCTACTTTACATGGGCATTATCATATTAAAACTGATGTTTCTAATGTTTGTCTACCAATCTCCTACGGAACATGGTCAACACTTTAGAACCTCAGCCACCTATACATCATTTTTCCACCTAATCTCACCTTGATACCCCACACATTTTTTTTCCTATATTGATCGATCGTGGCTTCCTCACTTTTCCTTCTAAGCGGCATCATTCTAATCTTAAGCTCTCCCACCAACCCGGTATCTTATTTTGCTAGTATCATCACATTTCTAGACATGACACAAATCACTTTGTCAATATTTTATTTGTTTAATCGATGAGCTTAATGCACATAGACATTTATATTTTATTGCCTATAGCTACACCCTCCCCCATATAGTCCTCTCTTACCAATTTACATATCCCCAGAAGCTACCACAACTTGATACCTTTACTAGTACTATTTACATTCATGGGCAATATTAGCCACATGTAGCAATCAATTTACATACAAACAAGAATATTTTACCTATGAGGGCTTACCTTCTTGAGATACACCTTCGATATTACACATCTTCTTACAACCACAACATCTTTTCAAGGATATTTATTCTCATGGTTACCTTCAACACCTCCTTTATCGCCACCAAAGTTTGGGTCTCTCTCGATACCCGAACCATACCATTGGATTTTAGAAATTCTTGGTTATGACTTATATCTGACACGCTCACCCCAAATAACTCTATCACTTTGTTCCCCTTGCTCACTAGAATGAATACTATTTGCAATTATTATCCCCTAATTATCAACCCAACAAACCCAACAAAACACATTGGATTCATACCTCAAAGCCCAATTGTTGGCCATTGTGTCTTAGTGTTGTCATTAATTTCAAATACATTGATGGAAAATGGTTTCATGGTGTTATGAGATTCTCCATGAGGTGTATTTCAGTGTCAAACATGAAGGTTGATTGGTAGTGCCCTGATTTGGTGGTGTTCTATGAGGTCCTGGAGCATGGTCTAAAGTGTATGGTCATAGTATGAGTCCTCCTAAGTTGGTTGAAGGATGTAAAGAGGTCAAGAAAGGTCATAGAGGTGTGTTACAAGTTTTAATGAGTATTTAATGATTCATCGCGGTCATTTTATGGAGATTCATCATGTAAAGAGGTCATTATAAGCCTATTCCTAGTCCTAGAACATGCAGAATGAGTTGGAGATATGAGTTTTATGGATGATCAGTATTTTTGAAGCATATTAGGAGCATTTTTATGTTTTATATGACATGTGTGATGATTTTCAGGTCAGTTCTCAAAGGTTTTATAATGTTTCATGGTCCTTTTGAAGTAAGAAAATGAGAACAAGGCATGTAAGCACAAGTAAGTCATTATGGTTGGAAAGGTATAGGAATATTTGAGCATGGTGGTGAGTTTTAAAAATTATATGGTGTTTTCATAATTCTTCATGACAAGTTTTAGGTCAAAGTGAATAATTTTTTGCAAGATATGTCATTTTTGGTAAAACCGGGTTTTGTAGAAGGCAAAACTAGCTCAAATTAGCAACTTTAGATGCCGTTCAAATGTGTGATTTTCATGGGACCCAGAGGTTTTGGGGATTTTTATTTATATAAGATTGTTTCAACAAAATAATTAGGTTATTTGATCATCTTTTTTATGAACAATCGTTAAGAAGGTAAAGTGGTTTCTACCCTAGTTAAACCCTAGCTCAATAAAGCATTTGGAAGATTATTGATTGTATTTAAGCTAGAATTGATTGTTTTTGAAAATGTGATGATTTTAGGCTATATATTACTCATCAATATTTCCAATGATGTATTTTAGAGCTCGTGACAGTTTTTGAGCCCCACTCAAAAAGGTAATTTTTGGAGTTTTTCAGTTTGTGCAAAAGATGTCCATTTAACTCGATGTATAAATCACAATTTATGGAATATTGGGAGATTTATTACATTTGCATGGTAGTTTCGGGTCATGATTGTTTTTGAAAATGTGATGATTTTAGGCTATATATTACTCATCAATCTTTCCAATGATGTATTTTAGAGCTCGTGACAGTTTGTGAGCCCCACTCAAAAAGGTAATTTTTTGGAGTTTTTCAGTTTGTGCAAAAGATGTCCATTTAACCTGATGTATAAATCAAAATTTATGGAATATTGGGAGATTTACTACATTTGCATGGTATTTTGGGTCATGATTGAGGTCATATAATCCAAATTATGCTCTATCTTTGAAGACTGATCTTTAGGGTTGAAAAGACATTTTTGAGAAGTCAGAGATATTGACTTTCTTCAAGGCCTTCCACTATGATTTGGAAGGAAATGAAAGATGTTATAAAAATTAGACTCAAATACCTTTCCACTTATATATGTTTTGTCTCTTTATTATGTGTTTTGACACGTGAACCAACTCAATTTTGAAGACATGGTTTTGGGGTCTTGAAGCCATTTTGGAGCAGTTGCAGAGATTGAGTTGTTTGGAGGTCTTCCTCTAATAATTTAAATGAAAATTTTAGTTTTATAGAAATTATATTAAAACATATTTCCAATTATATATGACTTAATTCTTGATGATGAGTTTTTCTATATGAACTCATTCGTTCTTCAGATGAATTTCTAGGTGTTGAAGACCTAGTGGAGTTTGCATGTTTATTAGTGAGTTTCATGGTGGATATGGATGTTTTGATGCTTCATGAGATTTTGGATGATGATGACGACTTGTACATGAGTTTTTTTGAGCTTATGGATCCTTGAAAAAAAATTTGAAGACCTTGGAGCTATCAAAGGATTCTCTCGGTGCTTGAGAAGCTTGTTTTGAGCTTGTTTATGCATATTGGATTTTATTCATGTAGTTATGACCCATGCCAACCCTTTTGGTATCTTGAAATGATTTTATATGATGTTATTCTTATCTTTTTGGTTTGGGTTTGCATACCTGCTTGGTCATGGCCGACCGGGAGGTGTTATGATCTTGAGTTGTGTATATAAGCATGTTTATTTGGTCATTTGTGACTAGTTGTGTATGGGGGAAAGTGTGACCTATAGAGGAGTAAAGGAGAGTATTAAATGGTTAATAAAAGGTTTAATAAAATCCATGAATACATGAAGAATATTGAATACCAAATGTGTAATGAATATTACTACATTCAGCCGATGAAGAAGAGAGATTGAGCGAGTTAGAGAAGAGCTTATTTAGATGAGGGTTTGGTGTGTTTGAAGAAGTTGTGAGCTGAAATTGGATCACTATCAGTTATGTGAGAAGCATATCATCAGTGATCATCCATTTCCATGTGGTTGATTTGGTTCTTGATCACCTTAGGTGGTTGTATCCTTCTTGTGAGGTTGATGCCTCACTAAATTAGGGGTTAGTGCTCCTTGTAGGGTTAGTGCTCCTTGTGAAGTTGTTGCTTCACTAAAAAAATTTATTTTAGTAATATAAGAATAGTTTCAATGGTTTTTCTTCCCCTTGATGGTTTCCCACTTATATTTGGTGTTCATGTGTACTCTCTCTTGTTTATGTTCTTTTGAATGGATGTTGCACACCTAATAAGTTCATAATTGGCTATGGATATTGAATGGATGATTTGAATGTTGAATGCATGTGATGGAAAACGTAGTTAAATTTTTTTATACAGTTGATTCACCCCCATTCTTTGTGCTTCTAACAATTGGTATCAGATTTGGTCCTTGTGAAGCAAGTTTGACAACTTAAAGGAGATCCTCTTGAAGCATAAGCAATGGGTAAATATTCAGATGTTGAAGTTGCCTTGAGAAATAAGTATGAGATAGTTGAGTCTCTAATTCATAAATTTCAGGAGCATATCATTTGCATGGAGGATGAACATATACAAGCCATCAAAAGGCTAGAATCTCAATTTGAGAGTGTGTCTAAATCCCTAAAGGATAAAGAAGATACTTGTTCCAAGTATGAAGAAAGGTTGAAATATTTGGAATCTAATTTTGAAAGTGCATCCAATAGATTGAAGATGTATGAGAAGTTGGAAAATATCTCTAAAGCTCTTGATGGAATCTTGGAGAGTCAAAGAGTTTTTAATGACAAAACAGACCTAGGTTTTAAAGGAGAACATGTGGAGAATGATGAAAAAGTAGGTCCAAACACTCAAGAAAACATGAAGGTGACCAAGAAGGATGATTCAAAGAATTCTAACCCTATTATACAACCCAATTCAATGAGGTATGGCCATTCCTTCAATTGATATTGTTATTCATGCAATGAATTTGGTCATAGAGCTAGGTATTGTAAAAGGAAGCTCTTAAAGAGTGAGTTCTCATGGAATGGTGAAAGCTATTTCAAGGGTCAATGTTATTCATGTTATGAGTATGGCCATAAGGCAATTGATTATGGTTGGAACCTTCGTATATATGAGCCTAGAAGTTGGAATAGCAGTGTATGTTACAATTGTCACAAATAAGGTCATATTGAAAAGTTTTTTATCAAAATAAAACTCCAAGGAACAATAGTAGGTCTCAAGAATTCAAAGGACAAGTTAAGAAGGTATTCATAAGGAAGATCAGTCTCAAGAATGAATCAATTGTAGGTATGGAGATCAAGGATGTTGACCAAATGCACAAGGTCAAGGAAACTAATACCAAGCCTAATAAGCGAGTATGAGGCTTGATGAACCAAAGCTTGATAAGAAGATAGGTAAAGTAGATGGTTTAAAGGAGAAAGAATTAGAGATAGTCAAGGGAGAGTCAAGATTATAAAGTGATGCAGGAGCATCATGTACATAGCACAATTTTGGCTTGATTAGGTGTGTAGGATGCTTTTGGGTCCTATTTAGTCCATATGGACCCTTCATGATGTAATAAGTGGAATTTTGGAGGTTTCCCTCCAAAATCCACATTTAAATATTCAAATTAGAGTTGTAATGTAGCATAGGTCTAAGTGTTAGTATGTTAGTCACCTAGAGGGTTAGTATAGGCCTAATGTGAAAAAATAAGGTCAACATGTAATGAACTCCCTTGCTTGACCTCTACTAAGGTGTAAAATCACTCAAGTTTGCTAAACCATGCATGAGTGAAAAAATGAAAAACCTAACAAACTCTCATCCTTCATAATGGAATGGGGAATTAGAATGAGGATTTTTGTTAAGGTTGTAAAGTTTGGAGAATGAGGTTATTTTCTGTGACAAATCCTCTAAGACTCAAGGAGCTATGAATTTTATTGTCCTCATCTAATGAAAGCTTCCTTTATTGTATAAAAATTGTGTTTGAATGTGTAAAGTTGTGTTGAAATGAACATTATAATGTTATGCCATGAATGTTTAAGAAAATGAAGTCTTGTCTCATTGGCATTGGTGTGTGATTGTCTTCACAGGCCATGAAAAGAAAGTATAGTCTATAATAAAAACGGAGAAACCATAAAAAAAGTGATTAAGAGCATGAAAGACCACCTAGTGCAAAGGTTGATAAATTATGCCAAATGTAAGCTTTGATTTAATGATTTGTAAGCATTGAAATTTGTAAGGAGAACTCTGAGAGTTTGGAATTTAATGAAAGAAAAGTGTTAGCGTGAGTCAAATTTTATGAGTATGATGTATTCTTTCAAGAGATTCTTAAAGGATACTAAAATTGTGACTTTTCGAGTGTAACAGTCTTTTATATCACTAAGTTGAGGGTTTGAGAGGATATAACCCCTGTCAAAAAGTGAGAGATTTTCCTATAGAATTTTTAATGACCTATGATATAATTTTGTGCCCTTGGGAGCTCTATAAATCTATCAAAATTTGGCAAACTTAGAAATAGTCCTTTAACGTATTGTACCCTATTTTAGGGTCTAGAAAACGGAGAGATAGAGCAAGGAGTTAATGCATGTTGAAAACCTCATGCCAAAGTATGGTCAAGATTGATTTGATTGAAGGGATGATTATCGAGACTCTTGAAGACCATGAAGTGGTAAAATTTTGCCTAAAATTATAAACACTAAGGTCTAGAATGTACATACCTAGTCTGTGGGTTAAAAGGAGAATAAATTAAGAAATTGAAGCCTTGATACATGTTAATGTGATATGAAATCCTTGTCAAATTATAAGTATGCATAGGAATAAAAGAGATGAAATGTGTGGAAACTAGTCAAGGAGGATCATGGCAAAGGAATGAAGGTAGACAATAGTCTAAAATGTGAAGACCTAGTTAGTTTGTGTGAGTATGCACAGAGTAAGAACTTGAAAAGGTCATCCATCTTGTATGCTAGTTAAAATTCATCCCAATAGGTTTGTTAAGTTGGGGAAACTTTTTTGATAGCAATAAGAAATGAGTATAAGTGAAAGAACTGAAGGAATTAAGTAGTAGGAAATGAAATGCAAGTACATTCCTAAAAGAGGGAAAATTGTGTGATCTTAGCTTAGTCTTTGGAATCAAACTCTTTTCCATAAGTTGAGAAAATGAAGGTTGTTAAACAATGTCAGAAGGTGTGAAGGTTTATATTAAGTATTGAGAATGCATGAAACCCCTACTTGAGTGAGGAAACAAATTACAAGGTTGCGAAAGAATCATGAGCACAATCATGCACAGTTATGAGAACTAGAAGGAGTTTTCATTTGGTTAGGGAGGCAAGTAAATTATTAGGAGGTCTGTGAGACCATTGTTAAGGTGAGTAACAATATGTGTGATCAAACACATAAGGAAATAGTGAAAAATAAATAAAACAAGCTAACTTCCCTACTATAGTAAGGTGAAGAAAACATAGAAGTAAAAGGATATGAGAAATACGTAAAGTGAAAGGATTCATGAGGGAAGGTAGTGAATAAGTGGATGAACTATTTGAAGTAAGGTGTCGATAGTAGAAAAGAGATGAATGGGAGTAATAGCCCTTAACAAATTCAAAGAAAAGTAATTAAAACAAAGCTTAGGAGGATTGTGGCATTCAATTAACAAGACAAGGAAACTAAAGAGCCAAAACCAAGCTAAATAGCACCATTTTGAAGCTATTGGATGTTTTGGGCATTAATATCATCTTGAACATGGTATATTGAAGTGATGGAGAGTGGTCATGAGGTGAAATAAGTTGATAAAGACCTAAAACCTAGCATTTGGCTTAAAACCCTAGTGAAGGGCTTAAGAAACCTAGTGAAAATGAGGGTTTGGTGTTGGGTGAAGTAGAAAAGGAGTTGAGAAAAGAAAATTGGAAAAAGAAAGAACCTTAAAATGGGTATCTAAAAATGTAAATAACTTCCTATGGAAGTTTGTGCATAGTTCCTAGTTTCTTGATTTGTGTAAAAGAGGGCTAATTGACACCTAGAGCAAAATTACAAAAAGGATGATAACTTTTTATTGGAGAAGAGTTAGTCCATGAAATTTGGTATGCAAGTTAATTGGAATAATGGGTAGTCAAAAATTTTACCAGTCAAGGTTAAGGATGAAAAATGAGTGAAATTTGTCAGAAAACGAGTTTTGGAGGGCTAGTAGGAAAAAGTGAGTTATAGAAGGTAAAGTACGAAGGCTAATGAAGTGGAGTTTATTTCTTGATTTGATCATGTTTATTTGTTATTGTTAATAATTTTTGAATTGATTTTAAAATTTTATACAATGATTTATGCATCTTTATCCTATTAATCAAATTGGTCTTCTTGAGAAAGGTATTGGTTTCTTGAGTTTGGGTGATTGAAAAGGTTGAATTTTGACTTCTAATTCAAAAGTGGTTAGTGAGTTACAAGTGTGTAAGTAGGGCTATGCATCACAAAGTGTATCTACAAGACCATGAAATATGTAATCAAGCTTGGAAAATCTAATATTGGTCTTAGAGGTTTGCTAGATCTTGTTACAATGAAGGTAATCATATATGCTTATCAAGTTCCCATTCAAAAGATGAAGATATTGGAGATGAGATTATTGTACCTAAAAATGAAATAACTTCAAAGGTAATAAGCAAGAAGGAAAGAGAGAGGATAGAGTCCTTGGGCTCATTTGATAATGATGTATTGTTTTATGACCTAATGAGCTTTGTGTGTCTTTTCTACACTTCTAGAAGACATTCATCAGATAGAGGAAGAATGGTTGTGAGCCCCTAAAAAGTTGTTTTAGTTTGATTAAGGTATGTCTTTGTCTTATTCATCTTAGCCTTATCTTGAAAAGTACTTAGTCTCAGTCAAAAGGTGTTTGAGGTTGTGTTAAGAGTCTTGTCAAGTTGAGAAAAGATTTTTAAGGTCATGTTCTTGGTTTGTCATCAATCAGTTCATAAAAATGGGTTTATGTTATCTTGGTATATAAATGTCAATAAAGTTTGTCACATATTGTCTTTCTCTACCATGAAGGATACAAGATTGGGTGTGAGCTTCTTAAAGTTGTTGTCATTCCTACCAAGAATCATGAAAATGTGTATGTGTGGGTCATGTTTGAAAGGTATGTGTTATGTATCTTGAGTAAATGAGAAGTTTTTATTCGTCATGAAAGAAGTCTTAAGAGTTGAGTTAAGGTCTACATCATTTTAGATAAAATGTAGTCTATGTCATAGGTCCGTGTGGTCATGTCTTGGTTAAAGTATGTTATAGTGGTCTGAGAAGGTCAACATCAAAAGTAGTGGTTTGTGTATTAGTTTGAGTATGAAGTCATGAATCCTTAAGTTTGTGTTCCTAGGTTGTGAAGTAAAGGTTATCTTAGTCTATTATGTTCCCTTGATATCATCCAAAGTGTTATCATTGTCCTAAATAAGTTCGGATGAAGTCTAAGACTTTCACTAGTGAATTTAAGAGTGAAATCTTCTACAAGGTTTGTTAAAGAAATAAGTCTATGGAAAGTACATGAATGTGTGATTATGAAATTCAAAGTGAGAAATGTGAAGAAAAGTAAACGCATATGATGTGGAGGTGATTCATGCAAAAAGGAGCTTGAAGGCTCAAAATCAAGGTATATTGTATTGTCATGGTGATCTATAGGTGTCTACAAGACAAATGAAGTTAGTATAAGTCAAGGGAAGTTCCAAGGCTCGGTGACATATGAAGGAATGAAGTCCATCTCAAAAGAATGTAAAATTCCTAAGTATAATTTTTCATTGTGAAGCATGTTTTACATCATGGAAGTAATTTGAAGGAGTGTAAAAGCATTAACAAGTCTATAAATGTAAAGAAGAAAAATCATTGAAAGAATAATATAGTTGTTCAAAGACCTAGATGAAATGAAGAGACTGAAAATGTAGTCAAGACTATTTGATGGTGATGTCCAAGAAATTTTTCTCATGACAAAGATTCCAACATCTAAAAATTGTGTAAGAACATAAAGTTCCAGGTGCTACAATAGGTTGGTAAGCTTTAAGTTGATTAACTACAAGTATAGGAATTTCAAGTACATATTGACAAAGCCCAAGAGAGTTTTTTGGTACTAAAATAATGTGTTAAAGATTATGGAGGTCTATTGAAGTAGGGGTTCATTTTTTATCTTGAATCGGGTGTTTTGGGTGTCAAGGAAGCTAATAACGAAGTTTGAAGGTTTGATAAGATGAATATTTGGAATAGTAGTTTTGATTAATCCAGTTTGCATTTTAGAAGCAAAGTATGTGTTCTTTGATGCTCGACAATGATTGACACAATCGGGGGGTCATATGAGTATATAAAAGAGTTTGACATGAAGAAAATGTGTAATTGCTTGGTCTAGGAGGAAGAGTACAAGTTGAAAAGATAAAATGTTGAGAATAGGTGTGCATATGTTTAGGAGAAACTCATAGTTGTTTCAAGGTCAGGTAAGAATATTTTATTTGACTAAACATGAAGGATGTGATGTCCTAGGTCAAGTAATGATCATATAAGTCTATTTTTAAGGTAGGAAGAAGACTGTGAAAGTGCTCTTGAGCAACCAAAGCATCATCTCGTGAGGATGAAGATGTCTATGGTAAATGGGGAAGCTTGAATGACTTAAGGAGATGGTCCAATGATTGAAAGACAGAGGTGATATGCTTGACAACAACTGAGTTATCCAAAACATAGTATAAAGGAGTTTAGTTAAGGTATGTAATGTTTCTTGGTTTAGTTGCTCACATATATGTCAAAGGTGCATTTAAGATATGTTTTTTCCACCTGTGAAGTTTATATTGTGTCATCCCACATCATGGAAGAATTGTGAAGAAAGTAAAAGCATGGTTAGAACTTTGGAAGCTAAAGAATTGAATTTTTCAATTAATGAGCATGATACTTAAGTCTATATTTGTGTTGTAAGTCCGTAGAAGGTTCTATGTTGGGACTTAGGTTTTGAAGACATGTTTGAGATGACTATAATAATATCCATGTATCATGAAAGTTGTATAAAGAAAATCAAAGGTCCTGTCAAGTTTGTGAAGTATAATGAATGTAATTCTCGGTTGATGTCTATTGCTTCAAATTTGTATAAAGGATATTGGGGTGATTTGTTGTCTCATATAAGAATGAGGATTGTCAGATGGTCTACAAAGTTATAATTCCCTATAACAACAATTTGAACTTTGATAAGGACTATAGAATATGTGCAAAGACTTCAAGAGATATGAGTAAAGCTAGGAGTGTTGCGGGACTAGTGTGATTGAGCTCCTACATCGTGGTTGGTAGGATTGGTTTGGAATACAATAAAGACCTACATGTCTATATAAATCTTCTTGAGACAGGGGGAGCGGTATGACCCTCAAGCATGTGTTCTAGGAGCCAAGAAGGCTAGCTTTGGTGGTGATTTGCATATATGTTGTGCAGGAGGAACAAGTCCAATGTGGTGGAATTTGATGAAACATTGAAGAAATGCTTCAGAATGTGGTGATTGTTGTGACATCTCCTCATGACATTTTATCACAAAGTATGAGTTCTCAAAATTGCTTTATCGACCGGATATTAGTGTTATGATCACATGGGGAGCAATAGAGAGTGGTTTCATAGTATATGATTGCCTTGAATACGGAGAAGTTTTAGCAAAATGCACTAAAATTTTCTTTAAGGACATTGGTCCTAAATATGATTTTGTAAGTACTAGAGGCGGAGTTTATGATTACAAGCATGGAACAAGCCTAGATGGTGGTGTATAGCAAAGTTGAAGACAAATTGGAGTATATTATTCTCGGGGGAGTTGTTTTATATGCATCTATCGTGCCCATTGATCATCATATGTTGTTGTTGAAATCAAAGAAGATCAAGTTCAATCCAAGGAGAAGTTACGTGGAGCAAGTAAGTTGTTTTGCGCATTGTTCTCATTGTTTCTTGTCTTGTGTTTTCATTCCATATCTAGTCATCATTGTAGCCATTGTCATAGATGTCAAAGGGGAGATTAGCATCGAAACATGGAAAAAAATCATGTAGGTGTGTTTGGTCTTGTTGATTTCCATTAATGTTTCTAAAGGTGATTGTCATCAATGACAAAGGAGGAGATTTTTGCTATTGTGTCTTAGTGTTGTCATTGATGTCAAATCCATTGATGGCAAAGGATGTCTTGGTGTTATGAGAGTCTCCATCGGTGTATTTCAAAGTTGTCAAACATGAAGATTGATTGGTAGTGACTTGATTTGGTTGTGTTATATAACGTTTTGGAGCATGGTCTAGAGTGTATGGTCATAGTATGAGTCCTGCTAAGTTGGTTGCCGGATGTCATGAGGTAAAGCAAGGTCCTAGAGGTGTGTTATAAGTGTTAATGAGTCTGTAATGAGTCATCATGGTCATTTCATGAAGAGTCGTGGTGTAAAGAGGTCATTCTACGCCTATTCCTAGTCCTAGAACATGCAAAATGAGTTGGAGATATGAGTTTTTGAGATGATCAGTCTTTTGAAGCATAGTAGGAGCATGGTGATGTTGTATATGACATGTGTGATGAGTTTCAGGTTAATTCTCATAGGTTAGATAGTGTTTCGAGGTCCTTTTAAAGCAAGAAACGGTGAGAACAAGGCATGTAAACACAGGTAAGTCATTGTGGTTAGAAAGTTCCAAGAATATTTGAGGATGGTAGTGAGTTTGAGAAGTTAAATGATGTTTTCATGATGCTTAATGACAAGTTTCAAGTCAAAGTGAAGAATTTTTTGCCAGTTATGTCATTTTTGTAAAATCGGGTTTTGTAGAAGGCAAAACTAGCTTGAATTGGCAACTTTATATGCTCGTTGTGAATTGTGTGCTTTTCATGGGACCCAAAGGTTTTGGGGATGTTTTTCCATTGAGCTAAGAGTGTTTTAAAAAATAATGAGGTGGTTTGATCATCAGGTTTTTATGAACGATCGTTAAGAAGGTAAAGTGGTTTGAAACCCTAGTTAAACCCTAGCTCAATAACGATTTCAAGAAAATTTATTGTATTGAGCGAGGCGATTGTTTTTTCAAATGTGATGATTGGAGGTTGTAGAGGACTCCTCCAAATTTCCAATGTGGTATTTTAGAGATCATTACGGTTTGTGGGTCCCACTCAAAAAGACAAGTTTCTGGAGTTTCTCAATTTGTGAAAAAGATGTCCATTAAACCTTTTGTATAAATCATCATTTATGGAACCCTGTGAGTTGTACTACATTTCCATAGTATTTTCAGGTCATACTTGAGGTCCTAAGATGCAAAGTATGCCCTATCTTTGAAAATTGGTCTTTGGGGTTGAAAAGATAGTTTTGAGCAGTTGCAAAGAATGGTCTGGTTGAAGGCCTTCCACTATGAGGATGAAGGAAATGTAAGATGTTTTGGAAGGTAGACTCGGATACATTTCTAATGGTATGTGGTTTGTCTCTTGATGAGTTTTTTTACAGGTGAATCAACTCAATTTTGAAGACCTAGTTTTGAGGTCTTGAAGCTAGTTTGGAGCAATTGCAGAGATTGAGTTGTTTGGAGGTCTTCCACTGAGAGTTAGATGAAAAAGTGAGTTGTTCAAAAGTAGATTCAAAGAGATTTCCAATGGTATATGACTTGAGCCTTGATGATGAGTTTTTCTATATGAACTCATTCGTTCTTCAGGACTAAAATTTTGGGTGTTGAAGACCTAGTAGGGTTTGCATGCTTCTTGGTGAGTTTCATGGTGGAGATGGATGTTTTGATGCTTCTTGAGATTGTTGATGATGTTAAGGACCTGTATATATCTTTTTGTGGAGCTTGTGGAGCCTTGAAAATTTTATTTGAAGACCTCGAGTTGTTAGAGGATTCGTTAGTGTTTGAGAAGCTTGTTTTGAGTGAGTTTGTGCATCTTGGAGCTTCTTCATGTTGTTATGACCCATTCTAACCCTTGTGGTCTCGTGAAATGCTTTTATATGATGTTATTCTTATATTTTTGAGTTGGGGTGACTGACCTACTTGGTCATGGCCAACCCATGAGGTGTTATGATCTTGAGTTATGTATATAAGCATGTTTATTTGGTCATTTGTGACTAGTTTTGCATGGGGAAAAGTGCGACCTATAGAGGAGTAAAGGAGAGTGTTAAAGGGCTAAGAACAGAGCTAAGAAGAGCCATGAAGACATGAAGAAGATTAAAGACCAGATGTGTAAGATAGATTGATACATTCAACCCATGAAGAAGAGAGATTGAGCAAGTTAGAGAAGAGGTTGTTTGGATGAGGGTTTGGTGTGTTTGAAGAAGTGGTGAGTTGAACTTGGATCACTATCAGTTGTGTGAGCAGTATATTATCAATGATCATCCATTTCCAAGTGATTGAATTCGTGTTTGATCACCTTATAGGGTTATAGCCTCATTGTGGGGTTGGTGTCTCACTAAATTAGGGGTTGGTGCTCCTTGTAGGGTTGGTGCTCTACTAAAGTAGGAGTCGGTGCTCCTTGTGAAGTTGTTTCACTAAAAAAATTACTTTGAGTAACATAAAGCGAGTTTCAATGGGTTTTCTTCCCCTTGAGGGTTTCCCACTTAAATTTAGTGTCCATGTGTACTCTCTCTTGTTTATGTTCTTTTGAATGAATGTTGCACACATAATAAGTTCATAATTGGTTATGGATATCTTGAATGGATGATTTAAAGGTTAAATGCATGTGATGGCAAATGAAGTTAAAGTTTTGTAGGAGTGATTCAACTCCCTTCCCCCTCAATCGTATTTCTTCTAACATCAAGGTCCTCCTTACACTAATGAAGAATAAATTACAACATTGTACTCCTTTCGATAGACTGGATTGTTCCTTGACTCTCATTGCACTAAGCTCCATAACATGGGACCTCTCCCTGTTGGGTTGGACCGGTATTGATGATCTCTTGGATGACACTTGGTAGCTTTCTTGCTACCCACGTTTCTTGTACATAGTTATGCATTGTGATAATACAAAAACATTCAAATATTTGCAAAAATACAAAATCAAGACCTATGCATTTTACTTGAGTTGTTAGTACTTTACATTACATGTGATGTTTGTCACTTTAGTTTGATAGATAACATGTTTTATTTTTTTACATACATACGTTCACTTGGTATATTGAGTTGGATGCAAGTTACACAAATTGGTACACGCTTATAGGAGCATTCATGTTTCCTTACATTCTCATCATTTGGGGGCAATCCATCCACATTTCCTCATTCACACTCAATTATGTACATCATGTGTTTGCTACTTTTCAAACTAACATCACTAACATGTGTCTTGTACAAAGTGTCAACACCTCTTATTTCACATATTTCACTCATGTTGACTACAACATCATATTATCATGTTTTGACATACTGTTTTTATGTATACATGTTTGTTTGTGTGTGTGTGTGTGTGTGTTACTATTTGATTGTGTTCCTTATTTGTGGCCTATGTGCCTTGATTGTTTTGTGACACTATGGGTGGCCCATGGTTGCAACATCATGCATATCTTGTTTGTAATTGATTGTTCTTGTTTGCAAGCCTATGGGCCTTGATTGTCTTGTGGCACCACGGTTGTCCCATGTTTGCAAAGCCTAAAAAGTCTTTCGCATGCTCTTGTATTGCATTGTTTACAAATTGACTACATATATGTTTTTTGTGTTTTAGTACATGCTTCGTATCTACTAGTTGGTTTCATTGTGACTATCTTTTTTATTGCTAGCATTGTTTTTGTTGCATGTCGTGGTTGCCATCATGCGCAAACACATTTCTTATTACATGTATAAATACTCAAAGGTGGCCACCTCTTCAACACAACACACGACTTTTCAAACATCTCCTTCAACAAGTATACACATTTCTTTTTGGCCACATGTTCAAACATGGTTTTCACAAATGTCTCAAAAGAGGGGGCATCTATCCGAGTTTTTGCACTTTCAACAAACACGCACAATTCTAAAGGCAAATGCAAGTACATAAAAGGTACATGCACCTAGAAATGCAACTACACATAATTTTTGGCAAAAACACTAAGTCAAAAACATACACTTCGGTCATATGACCATATGGTGCGTTCCTAATGCCCTTATACATTTCTAACATGGCAATTTTAGCAAGTTTTTCAACATTTTCAAATTTTCACCTAATTATACAAGTTCTACAAATTTTCACACTCAAATTACTCAGTTCAAAGCAATACAAAGGGCATGTAAGCCTTCGTTCCTTCTTCGCTCAAATTCAATTTCAAGAATCTTGGGGTCATGGGTCTCTTCCTAATTCACCATTGTTATCACATTTTTAGCATATTTCAATGTTTGTTTCAGTTCATACTCGGTTGTTCGACATATGCCAAGTGTTTGGAAAGAGTTATCTCAAATTTTTTTGTTGTACAACCCTAGATCTCTCCAAAAATTAGTAGAAATCAACTAAGTGTCTCTATACCTCCGTCTTGTACTTCTGATTGCACATTAATTTGATTGGTGTATGCAAATTCTTCCTATATGATCTAAACTGTAAATTTGAATTAGTGTTTGTATTGTATCATATTTATTAGATTTGTAAATTAACTCTAATATATCTCACTCCTAATTAAAATGACCTAAAATTGAATTAAGGATCAAACAGATAGCACTTCAACAATTTAGCGTGAAAAAAAAAAACTTATAGGCCTAATTCCTTTACAACTAAGACAACATTACATAATGAAATTAAAACAATTGTGATACCATTCCTTGGAAAATTCATGCAAATATCAAACCACCTCAATTTCCATGTAAATAACAATTTGTCAAACCCTAAATTCTTAAAATGAAGTAAATGATCCCCATGGCATTGGCGACCCTAACAACAAGAGACCAACACTTCCAACAAAGTGTTTTAAAAGTCCCACTTCGACATGGACAAGGTGGATGTTGACTGAGGCTGTGGGCTATGGCTTTGCACATGAAAGGAAAAACACCCTTGCACGAGGGGAAACACCAACATACAGCAAGCCACAAGAAGAAAGGAAAATTATGCAAGGAAACTCACAAATGTGAATGGGAAGACAACCACAATTAACAATAAAGCAACAACTTGCACATCTGGGAAGGTGGTTAGTTACAAGGTCCTACAAGTTTCCACCCAAAATCAACACACATTAACGTGTTCTATACTTTTCAATGAAATCAAGACTGCCACAAGCTATTTATGCACATGCAAGACAAGAAAAAGTAACAAGTCTTGCCTTTAATTCTCAAACTGGAGAGGTAATAAGCGAGTGCCCAATAAATATCCAGAAGGCCAGATTTTATGGGTTTAAGTAACCAAATATAGAGAAATTATTCCTGCACGTAAATTTAACAAGAACATGGGTTTCTACAACCAAATGCATAGAATTATTTGTGGGTAAATTAAACTAAGCCGTTACCTCATTTGAAGCACCACGGCATGTGCTGCTCACTGAAAGGTTGTGTTTTCTTACAATTTACATTCTCGCTGCTAGATATAAACACAGCATATGTCTATAACTTCAGTTCATAGCTATATAATTTTCATTTACATTTGCAACTTATTGTAGATACAAAACCAGATTAAAAAGTCCAACTAGAAACGCCCTAAAAGGCAGCATAAGCAATGCAATGCTGTTGTCATTTCTGAATATTGTTTATAAAACAAGTGAATTACAAAATGTATCCAAGAAAACTTAAAAATTCACTGCTGCATCTCTGACATTGTAAAAATTGCATACATTGCTTTTGGTTTTGTTTATACTCAGCCGATCAAGTTCTCTCCAGGCAATAGATATACCTTTAGAGGCTGCAAATGAGCCATACAACTATAAAGTTTTAAGTTCTTCAAAATAGCCGTTTTGATGTTCAACTTGTCTCTTCTTTCTGCTGCCATCAAGTTAAGAATATAGTTACTAATGCTTTTACGAACCTAATTGTGTCTTCCAACTCATAAATTTGGCTTTCAGTAGGTGAATTCAACATTAGGTAATGGGGTTTATGAGTTTCGTTATAAAAGCTTTTAGCATTTGCAATAACAGAGAATTTGATGTCTTTAAGCCTATTTTCAGGTTCACACGTGCAATTCTCATTTAAGAAAATAACTTTGATCTTCAAGAACCTCCCAGAACTTATCAAAACGTCACCTTTGACACAAAAAAACAAAGATAATATCTGGGAGCTTTGAGAATGGCCAATTTTCAACTGTCTCCAGCTGACACCAAATTATCACAACTAAATAGATAAAATCAAATGACAAGTAAACTGATATGTTCACTGCTAACAAGCTCCCTCTCTTCTATCTCTGACTGCCATTTCTATGTCCCACATCGCTGCTATGCATATTCAAGTTATTACATCTTAAGCTTACAGTCCAAACAAAGATCAAATCTTGAATAACTCTTACTATTGTAAGAACTTGAATGTCTTCCTGGTGACCCAAAAATTGATAAAATCAGTAGATAGAAACTGAAATCTAGATCAAAGGATCACACAAAAATTTGATATTTGAATATATCTAATTCCATTTTACTTATAAAAGATTAAATTACAGATGAAAAAATATTCCCTGGAATCCTTGCCAGGGCACTTGCTTCTATAGAAACCTCCATGTTTCATCTCTCAAAATCAGAGGCAAGTCTCTGATCCACCATACGCTGAGCAATCTGGACTGCGTCCACTGTACCTGATATTGTCACTTGCCTGCAATGACGATAATTTACAAAAGTCGTAATCATAATATGAAACATGGAAACCCGACCTAAAATCAAAGCTTATAGAAAATTGAAAGCATGAAATACAAATAGATATAGCAGATATTAGTCATCTTGAATGCCGATAGCATACTTATAATACAGCGAACAATCACTTGCTTGATAATTAATTGATGAAAGATTAAGGAACATACTTTGTTTCCTTATACAAATTTGCAGAGCAATAAAACCTAACTGGATGGCACGGGAGATCAATGATTTTGTTTCCTCTTTAACATGCATCCAATGATGGGAAAACCAGCAATCTTAAGTTCCTACTTCAATAGAAATTACAAACCCTTCAAGTTAGTTTAAATACACAACAAAAGAGAAACACAGCTTTGCAGAATGGCACTGCCCTTGTACGCATTGGCCCATTGCAAAATGACTGAACTCTCCGACTACCTCAAAACAATTGCACAACTAAGCCAAGAGTAAAATGAAGTCAACACAATGTGCAGGAGTGTTTTAATGGTGATCTCTGTTAGAGGTGAAAATAGAATTATCTAAGGCAAAGCATTATTCATGGAAAGAAAATATCTGTTAATAGGTATTCATGAATGGCTAAGCTGATGTAAGAACACAATACAAAAACACGGCAGAGCAATGTTTCTGCCGTGTGCAATATATGTGTTGTTTATGAAACACAGCCAAGTTCCCTTTTGCAAATTCAGAAGGATTAAAAAAACCCACAAAGTCTGCACAGAAAATGTTCAATTGAAAACTGCTTTATAAACAAAATTAGCTAAGGGTCCATAAAAGCATTATTTTGACCATTCAACGAAAGCATACACCTAAACAAAGGATGGCAAAGTTTAAAGGGTAGAATATAAAGATAATTTGAAACAAATCATGAACCAGATTTTGAATCAGAAATATGTTTTTTAAGTCAAATGTAGCTTGAAGGTAGCGAGTGTGATGAGTGATTACAAAGAAGCAACTCACATTTGGTTTTAAGCCTATTGAGTTCTATACTTCCAACTAGAAAAGAAGAAGGCTTTAAAAAAAGCACAGGAATTCCGGAGGTAACTTTATGAGCTACTTTTATCTGAAATGGAATTTAAACCATATTCTACCAATCAGAAGACAATTGCAGAGCCATTAAAATGTATTCACCAACAAAAAAGCACTAATTGTACCAGAGTAAATTAACTAGTTACCACTTAAGAAGGACCATACCTGAAATAATAAAAACACTTAATTTCTAAAGCTTATCAGACTATTTTGTTAACTTGCATATACAAATAGTCCATGGGTATCCTTCTTAAGTATGGGAATGAGATAAGCCCCAAAGTAGATTTAATCATCTCTGAGGAAACCTAATTTTCTGGATGTAGTAATTAGAAATGGTGGAAAGATGACCCCCACATTTGGAAAATTATATACAAATCCAAGAAATGCAACCATGAAATTCATCCAAAGGAAAATCAATATGAAATTACTATACACAAGCTGAAGAATACATGATCCTAATCATGGTCTCTGTAATCTATGTAGAAGTGTTTGTTTCAATGTTGTCAGTTGATAAGACATGAATTTGGTAAAAGAGATGACATTACTACCACAAAATGATGAAGAGATTCAAAAACATATGCAAACACCGTACAAGAGAAGGTGAGGACCTAGACACTCATGTTCCTGCTTGAACATTCGGTACAAATGTGTGACTAGACTATATCATTTCCAATCATGCTTATGAGTACTTACAGAAAATTCATATGCCGGTATAGTAATCAAGAGCATTACCATATCTACTATCCAAGCTAAATATAAACTTGTAATTAAAAAGGTGTATAAAGAGTATCAATTGTAGAAAGTTCATTTCTAGACAGGACATTAAAGAAAGCTCCGAGCCCAAACTACAAGAGATGTGTACCATAAATATCTGTTCTAAGCAATTTTATATAGCTAGAAGCATAGTTACCAGGTTCGGAAATCCGATTAAATTCGGAAGGGCAAAAAAATCCGAAAATTCGGAGTTCTCGAAAAAATCCGAAAAAATACGGAAAAATCCGGTTCGGAATATATATACTTGTATTATTATAAATTTATATTATTGTATACTTATATCATTATATATAGACAAATCATACAAAAAAGCATCCATCTACCATAATCATCATCATCATAATGATTCTTTCAAAAGATTGCAAGAAGTTGCTTGGTCCAAAAAGGTACAAAAATGGATTTTATGAAAATAAGAAAAATATTGCCATCAATGCGTAGAGCTCGAGAAAATATATACTTTTAGAGAAGACGACACCTAAAACGGAGCCACAGAATGAAAGTTATGGCACATGCAAGTTTTTGCTGCTACATCTTCCCGGACCCTTTCCAAAAATGGCAAATTTTTTTCCATACTTGCGATTTTTCACCAAAAAAAATTATGCCAAAAAAATATATTTTTTTCCTGCAAAAACAAGGCCGAACCAAACCGGATTTATTTGGTTGCTTCAAAAAATACGGTTCGAACCGGATTTCATACAAACCGCCAAACCTCGTAACTATGGCTAGAAGGGACGTCTACCAAAAATACATGTTACAAGTTGCAATCTTAAGAATCTACAATCAGACCACATTGTATATGGAAAATTATCCATACGTGAAGCATCTCAAAATCTATTGATATAATAGTAGAACCTATTCTCCAAATGATAACTTCGAAAATATTTTTTCCAATGTGTATCGTTATGATTAAAAACCATTACATTCATAAAGATATACAAATATAACTCTAGCTACATGCTGCGTAGATGTGAAATGAAATTGAGCACAAGACCTAGGACCAACCAATGACCAAGGGGGTCCCCAACAATAGAAGAAGAATATATTTTAACATCCGTGAGGCTACCAAAGACAGCCTATGGGACAACAGATCTTGCTAAAGATCTTTCTAGCATTCAGATCTCCTGTTAGTGAGTTTAATGATCAGCTCCCCTGTTTTTTCAACCATATTCTCATTGAAAATATCTTGAAAGGAGGCAGTAGCCACCATGCTAGCAAACTGGGCCCTAATGTCATTATAAGCATTACATTCCAACATGAAATGTTTCTCTGATTCCACTGCACCAAACATGCAAAAGATACAGATTCTCTATTGGTGTGCCTCTTTAGGTCTTTTCCATCTTCCTGTTTCACATCGAAGATGATGTGAATTAGTTCTCAATTGAGCTATGAAAATCTTTGCTTTCCACGGGATATTAGCCCCTATAAAAGCCTTTTGTTGATGATCACATGTAGAGTTAAATTCCTCCAAATAGTACCTCTTCTTTCTCCCTAACGGCTTTCCCCACATAACTTGACGGAATTTGGGAATATGTAAGTTTCGAAGGCCCTAAAACAGCTTATAGAAACAAGGAACCACATGCTCAAAATAGATAACTTAAGAAAATGTAAACGAACTAGTATAGTCACAGATAATACAATATATAAGTGGAAAGTGGATGGTGCACTTTCACAACCGTCCCCTTATTCAAGAAAAGCATGAGCCAAACACAAACCACTTCTCTCGGAAGATAAGGCACCAAGAAATGAAGAATGAGACAACTAAAGGAGGGTTGGTATAGCGAACATGTTCATGGGCATATTTTAAATGGGATATTTTTAGTCGGTTGGCTAATTTTTTTGCACTTTTTAAAAAAAAATGATTACTTTTCAAAAATATTTTTTTCAATGAGTATCTTTATGCTTCATAAATCGTTACATTCACCAAGAGATAGCAATATAACTCTAGCGACACGTAGCATAGACATGGAATGAAAATGAATACAAGACCTAGGACCAATCAATGACCAAGAGGTCCCAACAATTTATAAGTTTCACAGCACTAAAACACCTTACATAAACAAGGAATCACATGCTCAAAATAGATAAATAAAACAAAAGGTAAATTAACTCATATAATCACCAGAGAAGACAAAGTGTGAGAGGAAATTGGATTGTGAACTTTAACAACCAACCCCTTTATTCAAGGAAAGCATGAGCGAAACACGAACTGCTTTATTCAGAGGATTAGGTACCAAGTTATTAAGGATGACACAATTAAAGGAGGGTTGGTATAGAAAACATGTTCTTGGGCATATTTTTAGTGGACTGTTTTTGGCCAGCTGGCTAATTTTTCACACTTTCAAAATTACAATCGACAAATTGCCAAAAAAACATTCACCAAGATTTTGTACAAAATTCCATATTGTTACAAGAATCACTAAAAATACATGTATTTCATTTTATAGAAAATAACAATGTTTTTCCTCAGAACTACCTAATAATATAATTTTTTGAAGCAGAAACATTTGCCAGCCATTCTATAAAGATTCACAAGATTGAAGTCACCAAGCAAATATGCTTGGCCCAGATGAACATCCGGGGATATCAAGCAATTGGATTCTCTGGTTTGGGATTTGGGTGCTCGTCTGGATGTTGTGGAAAAAGAGAAGCAGAAAAGGAGGTGTATCGGTTCGATGATGTCAAGAGGAGTCCGAGAAGGAAGTCAAGGAACCCCCAGAAGAAGCTGAATTCTGATTCTAACACGAAAGAAGAGACCAAGGAGGTTAAACCCTCCAACAAAAGTAAAGCTAACTAATGGAACTTCTTCCGAAACTGTCTACGGACTTTCGGGGAAATTTCTCTGTTTTTTTCTTGTTTAATGGCTTAGTTCTCTTCTGCTCGCTGTTTCTTGGACCCCCTTCTCTGTTTTGGAGTTAAGTCTGTTTAACTCTGGGGATCCTATTCCTTTTTTGTCTCGCTTTGTTTCTGTCACGATGTAATCTTTTTGTACTCGGCCTCTAGGAGCCTATCCCTGTTTTTTACCCTATCTAATAATAAAAAAATCTATAAAGATTCACCCACCATTCTATACTTCCAATAATATGTTCATCCCTTTCCAATAATTTGCCAGCCATTCTATAAAGTTTTTGTCTCAAGTAGGCTCCAATATTGGGAAAAAGATGGCCAAACTTGACTCTTTACTCTTGTCTAAATTCATGCCCCCAGCCTGATGGTAAAACAGGTTTAGAGTTTAAAACCTATAAAAAGAGTTTACACATTGATCATTCTCAATGGTTTGAGGCTTTGAGCATATCAAAGTCCGAATTGAAATACTAGCTGCATAAAATGCAATTAGGAAATGATTCAAATCAAGTTTTGTTGTAAAAGAGCATAGATAGATGGGTACTTTAATTTCTCGCTACAAGAGCTCCAGAATAAAGAAAGAACAAAATCACATCGGACCCTTTTTGCCCCACCCAATGGTTTGAGCATCTCGGAGTCCAAAATTGAAACTCTAGCTGCATAGAAAGTAATTAGGAAATGACTCAAATCAAGTTTTGATGTCAAAGAGCACAGTTAGATGGGTGTGTTAATTTGCCACTCCAAGAGCTGCAGAATGAAGGAAGATTAAAAAACATTATATCCTTTGCCCCATAAATGGTTTGAGCATAATGAGGTCAAAATTCAGAACTCTACCTGCCTAGATAGTAATTAGGAAATTATTCAAATCAAGGTTTAAAATGAAAAGGCACGGATAGATGGGAACTTAAATTTCACAATACAAGAGCTGCAGAATAAAGGAAGACAAACAAACAATGGCATAATCTAATGATTTGAGCAAATGCGAACATTCATTCATCACAGTAAGATGGGTACCCAGCAAGAAGGGGATGGTAAACAGGTTAAATCCCTAGAAAAAGAGTTTACACCTTGATCATTTACGACAGTTTGAGCACCTTGAAGTCCAAATTTGAAACTCTAGCTGCCTAAAAGCAATCCGGAAATGATTTAAATCATGTTTTGATGTAAAAAGCACAGTTGGATGGGTACTGTACTTTAATTTTTCACTACAACCACATTAGACCTAAGTTGCCAAAACGTTTTGGATACGGGAGCGGGAGCGGGAGCGGGAGCGGGAGCGGAGCGGAGCGGAGTATCCGATACGCGAAACAGCAAAAAAAAATTGACCCCGGATACAGCAGTACAAAAACTATATAAAAATTAAAAAATATATAAATTCAGCCTTCTAACTAAGAATTAACCACATGTTATGCATATGAAAAACAAAACAAGCTAAATAGCCACAACAAACTACTCATACATTCATAATTTCAATTGTCCCTATCATATCTAGTTGAGGTGTTTATTACATTTATGATTTATCTCATACATGCTATTTTTATCCATGTTTATGATGGCTTGTACTTGGTACCTTATGTAGAATAATGGTGCTGTGAAAACTGTAATTTCTGCTGTAATGATATATTAAATTTAAAATATACCTTCTATAGAATAATGGTGCTGTGAAAACTGTAATTTCTGCTGTAATGATATATTAAAATTAAAAAATACCTTTTGTAGAATAATGGTGCTGTGAAAACTATAATTTCTGCTGTAATGATATATTAAATTTATACTATACCTTCTGTAGAATGTTGTTGCTGTGAAAACTGTAATTTCTGCTGTAAAGATATATTAAATTTAAACCAGAATTAAAAAAGAACAAATAAAATAAATATAAAAAAATACAGTTTTGGGACAGGAAACAGCAGGAAATGACTGGGTACGTCTGCAGAAGTATCCAACCATATCCAGACCTGCCTGACCGCTCCCGTCGCCAGTCCCGCTCCCGCTCCCAAAACGTGCCGTACCCACTCCAGGGGGTCTAGGGGTGCCGTTTCAGCTACTTAGCATTAGACTCTTTGCCCCATCAATAGTTTGAGCATATCAGAGTCCAAGTCGGAAACTCTATCTGCCTAGAAACTAATTAGGAAATGCTTCAAATCAAGTTTTGATTGCAAGAGCACAGTTAGATGTGTTCATTAATTTCCCACTACAAGAGTGGCAGAATAAAAGGAAGATTAAAAACACATTAGACTCTTTGCCCCATAAATGATTTGGCTGTATTAGAGTCCGAATTTGAAACTCTAGCTGCAGAGAAAGTAATTGGGCAATGATTCGATCAAGTTTTCAAATAAAAAAGTGCAATTAGATGGGTACTTTGGACTACAAGAGCTGCAGCATAAAGGAAGATCAAAACATGGTTGGCATAAGCTAATGATTTGATCAAATGAAAACATTAACTTCATCACAGTTAGATGGGTACCTAGATTTCATCACTACAAGAACCTTAAGGGATGGATACGCTACAAATACAGGCCCAAGACAAATCCTAGAAGGGTCGATCTTGGTTTAATCAAGTAATTTAGTCAATATGACTAAAAGGATGTGTACAAATTTAGACTACAAGAGCTGCATAATAAAGGAAGATCAAAACATGGTTGGCATAAGCTAATAATTTGATCAAATGCACACATTAACTTCATCACAGTTAGATGGGTGCCAAGATTTCATCACTGCAAGAACCTTAAGGGATGGATCAAATACAGGCCCAAGACAAATCCTAGAAGGGTCAATCTTAGTTTAATCAAGTAATTTAGTCGATATGACTAAGGATGTGTAATGTTTAACAGGTGTAAAATCACCTACTCTTCTCGTTTATGAGACCTTACATACTTGAAAGTATGGCTGGAGACTTTGCCTTGGAAAGTTGTAAATTATTCCTGCTAACCCCGACCTCCAGGTCAGATTGCCAATATGACATTATCGACCTCCTAACAGCAGCTACAGAGGAATAAGTCTCATAGCAGTACATGAAACTTCGCTGTTTTCTTTAAAATTGTTAAAAGAAATAACCGATAGTTGAAGCCGTGACAGATTTAAACAGCTTCAGAAATAGCTGTACAATGTTGTACCTTCCATCCGTGTGATAATAGAAGATAGCAATTTGGCATTCAATGTAATAATGATATTTCAAAATAACGTTGACCTGTGCCTGTCTTTAACAAAAGGCTTTTCTTACAATGCAATTTTTATTATAAACGTGATTTGGCACTCACCTATCATTTGTACCAGATATGAAATCTCCACGATCTGAGATTTTTATTTTGGCGCCACTGATCTGCAAAACATTTAAGTCCCGCTCTCAAGACATCTACGCATGATAAGATACTGTGAAGACAAAGCATCGAATCTTGAAACATTTATCCAACAATGAGCACATACCTGTTGGATCTCAAGAATGGTCTTCCCACCCCGACCAACTATTGCACCAACACGCTCATCAGGAACTGCCATTTTGACTGATGTGTGTGCACTAGTAGGTAATACAGGCAAGCCAACTGGCACAGGAGCTCTCAAAGGAACCAGTGGTGCCATCAACGCCTGAAAAGAATAACTTCATAAATGAACTTGTGGCCTTTCATTATCATCTTTATTGATTATTGTTTCCTAGTAATTGTCCACCCACATGGCCTGCTCTTAATACCATCTGAACTTTAATCTCCCAAATGCCACAAAAAAACTCCTTTAAATGAATCATGTCATATTATATAAAAACTAATACCCTAGTTGAGACCACTCAAATAAATTTCACTGAATCAGAAGAGAAATGGCATGCCAGGCTATCATTTAAAAACATGTAGATCTATTTATTGGACCTCATTTAAATACAGTCAAATGTAGACCCCTAGAAAATACTAGATCCAAAATACCAAGACATCCACGTGAACCGGTTAAGTCATTCAAGTAAGATAGAGAACACAATAAAAGATCTCAAAGCACACAATTTTGAAGTGTGGTCCATTTAAATTAAGAATGTTCTTGAAGCTGATTGTATTTTGTACAAAAATATGAAAGTTTAATAACAATAAAAAAAAATCAATAAACAAATAAGTTTTTACACATTCAATAATATTTTTAGATACATTGGTTTTATTACCTGGCAATGCCCTCCAAGAGGGAACCACCTATAAATTTTGGACAGAAAATAAAAATATGATCAATATATTTACTATTCTCCTTTAGGCAAACATCATCCATGCTTTGGAAAAGGATACCAATGTTGTTTGTCCTAATAATTTACTAGACATTCGCTCCTTAAGACATTAGTTCATGTGTACATTATGGTAAACCCACCTTTTTGGGCTCCGTAATCACCACTTTTGGTTTTAGCTTGAGATGCTCAAGGTGTGTCTTATCACCATGAAGCTAAGTAATGTGTTCGGGTATGGGAACAGGGTTCAAGTATGGGGGTTGCCCTTTTTTGATCCCAGGTTTGGTACAGCTTGAGTACATCTGTACAAAAATAATAGAAACAAAAAATAAAACACCATTGATAATTGATAATTCAAAATATCAAATGAGGGGCAACATATGATTCATTGCATTTTATATTATCTGTTCAAAATAGAAAAATTGTCAATGGTCATAATAGCCGGACTTAAGGACTACGCAAACATAGCATCGTATTGCTCCTCGCCAAGAGCAACCAGCTAGTCAATTAATTCATAAAAACCAGATGCAATAGGAATAGTAGCAGTTCAGTTAGTTGCCTGTTTAATTTTTATATTTAATCTTTGTTATTTCATGTTATCATTATGGCTGTAGTTGGACAGTTGTGTAAGGCCCGGGAACCTGGGGTACAGCAATTCTTTACCTGAGACACACCCAAGCAAGACTCAAAATAATAGAGCGCCCCAAAATTACCCAGAACAGTACCTATACCAGAATCTTACCAGTGCAGGCATGGAAGCCTCCACTGCAATATCTGGTAGCACAGCCACGAGGCATTAAAACATGGTGTTCCTTGGGTTATTGTAGAATGGACACAACAAGGTACAAGCTTAAAGTAGCTTGGTATCCAATTTCATCCATAGCTTCCTTAGTACAATAGGAGGTCAGCATAAGAGATAAACATACAATGTAAGGAGACTTCATATGTATATGTAGTAGGATTTGTCTCAACTGTTAATCATTATTCAAGTGATAAAGAGATATGTGGTACACTAAGTGTACCATTCACATCTTGTTTGTCTACCATTGCATGTTAAAATGAAAGGTTATGAGTGAATAACAATGGATTGAATTGTTTGTAGCACGCATTCACTACATTGTCTTGGAGAAATTAAGTAAATATTGGGACAACATGTAAACTTGTTCAGACATGGTATTGGAACTGTGGGGGTAACTCCCCAAGGCCTTGGAAAGTTGTGACAGAGCTTCAATTTAGGGTTTCAAGAAGAAAAGGTGAACCCTTCATTTTGGTGAAGAAAATATCAAATCTGTTCCAACCATTAATACAACACATACAAGAGAACCTATTGTATGAATGGTGTCTCCTGGCTCTTCACAGATTGCAACTAATTGACAAATTAGATTTTTCCTTGAAAATCTAATACCAGGTGTTCCAGGGAGAATTTCACCTATCTGTGCACATTTTCATATTCTACACAAAAATCATGGCACAGAAATTTTGTACTTTCTCTTGTTTTGTTATATTGGTCTCTCCATATTTGCAAATATGAAATTTCAACTGATTTCCTCCCTAAATTGCATAATACAAGGTTTTGAAAAAATTCGAAATTGCTGCCAATCTCAACTCTGTTAGCCAGAAGCACAGCAGCAACTGAGGAGAGATGGCAGCTGAGCGGTGAGGTAAAGTGGAGAATTTATAACCACTGACATAGCAACAAAGCATTAGGTAGTAATCAGTTGGCAATTTGGCAGAGATGGCAACTGAGTGATGAGGTGAAGTGGAGAGTTCAGAACCACCAGCAGAAGAAAGGCTACCTCTTCTATTTGAAAGAACTTGCATACAGTGTTACCAATAGATGGTACAAGAACAGGAGACTAAAGGTGGCTCCACTGTCCACAATAGGAGCCACCGCAAAACAAGAAGAAGCCACCGAGCTGTGGCTCCATTGGCCACTAAGGAGCCACCACCCATGGCTCTAATAAAACAGAGGGGCATGCCATTAAATGAGAAGAGGTAACAGATGACACTGAAAGTTGAGCCATCAAAGATATATCAATGAAAGAAGGTAACAAGGCAAGGTCTTAGAGGTGGCAGCCATGCTACAGTGTAGAGGAGCAGGGCAACAAAGCAATATGGGCAAGACATGAGGGGTGTGTATCCTGAGAATTAGAGACCAGCTAAGAGAAGACAGTAGGAGGTTACCTATTGAGGATCAGAGGTGGCTATATTGCAGATCAGAGGTGTACACAGGAGCCACAAGCTCAAAAGAGGAATGAGATTGAGGGGGAGCCGTGAAGCTCGAGAGCTGCAAAAGGAAGAACCATTGTAGAAGCAGCATTTAGGGCAACAACGCAAAAAGGCAGTGGTGGTGTTACGGGAATCAAACCCTAAGCAGATATAAAACCTCTGAACGCACCACGTGAACAATGGAGGTTACTGATTCAGCAGTTGTGTGTTTCACCTATAAACAAGGTCTACAATTCAATTCTCATGTACAATAAAAGGAAATTTTGAAAAACATTTTTTTAGGGATGTGACAAATTATGAATTGCCAGTGCCAAACTGAAAGTGCATTAGACAAGGTTTGCTTCTTTAATTCAATATTTTATTACTTCAAAAAAATCTCAGAGGGAGGATTCAGATTTAGAATCCAGCTTCCAGGAGGCATACCATTGGAAGTGTTGTAGAGCATTTCCTAGAATTTTCAATTTTTGAGTGTTTAATCAGTGTATTAAAGGGCAAAAAGTATAGCTTTGTTATTCAACATGCACAAATGCCCATTTAATTGTAATCATTAAAAGGAAGATTTTGAGAATGATTACTGGAATGTTGATATTTATGAGATGATCATATTATTTTGTAATCAATTAGCGAAAAAGGATGTGATAGTTGAACAATGGAAATCAAAGCCATCTTGAGTTGACAAGACTGTAAAATTCAGAAATTAAGAGATCTCAACCCAGGCATTGAAAAGGAAATTGTTGATTTGAAGAGAGATCACGAAGTTTGACAGTTTGCAAGGCATTCTTTTATACATGACAGGGATGAAGATGATCATTCCGGAGGTAAATATTATCCTTGAGGATGTGAACTCTCAATTTATTAGTGATGTTTCTAACTTTCTATTGATGATTCTACTGTCTTCAAAGGATGATGAATAATTTGTTATGGATGACACTTACACTTTGATAATTGTTGATACTACTCGTTCTCATGATTTGATACCCCTACAACGGATGCTGAATCGATTGTTATTGATGGCTCTTATGCGTTGATAATTGATAATACTACTCATTCTCATGATTTGCTACCACTGCAAAGGATGATGAATCAGTTGTTAATGATGTCTCTTATGCGTTGACAGTTGATGATACTACTCTCTCATGATTTTCTACCCCTAATTTTGCTGAGTTTAAGAAGCATGCAAGAGATATTCATTAAAGTTGCTCCACCAGACAGGCTATACAAGAGGCAAGCTTGGCAAACATGGATAAAAAAATTGGTGATCCTGTTGAGCCCATTATGACTGAAAGATCTGGTTTTGGTTATCCAGAGATAATACCTGATTTTTAAATATGAGACATACTTTTGATGATCATAATCCAGTAGATTCAATTCACAAGTCCTCACCAGCGTAGTTACCAGTACAGCCAGATCTGGATTTTTCAGCCGACCCGGATAAATTCTGTCAGGGTCGGCCCTAATTTAGGGAAAAAATTATTTTTTATTTTTATTAAATTTCTGTAGCTTTCTGGAAAAAACAGTCACCCATCAACCTTATATATTAAAAATATAACATTTTACATTGCATTATTAAAGTTTTTCAATGTATTTCAAATTTTCATATTTATAAAATTCAACTCATATATATTTCGGACCGGAATTTTCCGAACTTTTTCCAGAATTCTGGATTTTTGGATTTTTTGCCCTCCCAAATGGATCCAGATTTCCAGACCTGGTACCTATGCTCACTGGTATCAACTCCATGTGAGGAATGGGTAGAGCATGATGCATCTACAAAAGGAAACAGTGCACATATGATTCACAGCTCAGCCATATGAACATTTGCATTTTTGAGATCAGAATTATCCTAGGCCTTATTTTGTTGATAGGAAGCATCCTAGGACTCGACCCAAGTTCCAACACTGTTATTATCATACAAGATAATGATGGCATGACTCAAGTTCAAAACCTATTGCAAGAATGGATGGCTTGATGCTAGAGCATGGGTACTCTAATTTTCATTCTCTAGGAAACCAAACATGTGCTTCTAAATGGTCACACTTCATGGCCCTCGCCACTATTGACTATATGACTATATTTGACTAAAGGATGACCTTGAATTTGATTGTGTACACAATTGGTCTTTACAATTGGTTGGATATGATGAAGAGCTGTTGATGTCCTTAAGCCTTGATGGGTGTCTATCATGATCTATTTGCCTGTGAGTATGATAATTCTAGTTTTGGAGACTATCTATGGGCACCTTTGAATATCCGACTCTTTATTCAGCATCTTAATGAGTCACTCGACAAGAGGCAATGGAAAGTTGTTTTACAACCTTAGCCTTGGTGGTTGCCTTTCTAGTAGAATGATTCAAGGGCATTCTATGGGTCACTTCAGTCATTCTTGGAGGATGTGATGCTTTTAAGGACAACCTTATATGATGGATTGGGAATGCTGGAGAGACTTTGCTGCCATAGGCACCTACTCTACTATGTCATACATGTTTGGTGTTTTCTTGTGTTTGACCACATGAGAGCTAAATGGGATGCTTGTTTATGATGATCCTCTTATTGAAAGATCCTTGCATTTTGGGGTGCTTGTTTCCCTTTCTAGGACATTTACATACCCACAGCCTTGTTATTTATATTTTATATTTTCACCTTATTAATGACCTCTTGTTGTGCATGATAATGTTGTCATTGCCTGTTTTTACACTTATATAGCCATGGTTGAAAAAAATGTAACAAAAATAGCAAATCGTGCCAATTTGAACCATCGTGCCAATTTTTAGTCAAAACTGAGGTTTGACACAAAAATTAGGAAAACTTTGCAGTTTATACAATGAATTACGATTAACATGTGAGTCATTGAATCTCTTTAAAACTTGGTTCGAATTTTTTTACATAAAGTAATGATTGGAGATATCATAAGGATGATGAATAATTTGTTATGGATGACACTCATGCTTAGATAATTGATGATACTACTCATTCTCATGATTTGCTACCCCTACAAAGGACGACGAATCGATTGTTATTGATAGCTCTTATTCATTGCTAATTGATGATACTACTCGTTCTCGTGATTTGCTTCCCCTACAATGGATGATGAATCGATTGTTATTGATGGCTCTTATGCATTGATAGTTGAAGATACTACTCATTCTCACGATTTGTTAACCCTAATTAAAGTTCATCCACTAGACAGGGTATACTATACAAGAGGCAAGCTTGGCAAACATGGATAGGAAAATTGGTGATTGAGCCTATTATGAACAAGAGATCTGGTTTTAGGTATCCAGAGATGATATTGATTTTTAATTATGAGACATACTTCTGATGATCAAAATCCAGTAGATTCAATTCACGAGTCTTCACCGGTATCAACTCCATGCGAGGAATGGGTAGAGCATGATGCATCTACAAAAGGTAACAGTGCACATATAATTCACAGCTCAGCCATATGACCATTTGCATTTTAGAGATCAGAATTATCCTAGGCCTCGATCTAGGCCTTGTTTTGTGATAGGAAGCATCCTAGGACTCAACCCAAGTTCCAACACTCTCATTATCATACAAGATAATGATGACATGACTCAAGTTCAAAATCAGTTGCAAGAATTAACTTTGGATGGCTTGATGCTAGAGCATGGGTACTCTAATTTTCATTCTCTAGGAAACCGAACAGGTGCTTCTAAATGGTCACACTTCATGCCCCTTGCCACTATTGACTATATCAATGTATTTGATAAAAGGATGACCATGAATTTGATTGTGCGTACACATTTGGTATTTGCTATGTTCCACGGGGACGCATCCCCTGCCCTTTTAGGGCCGTCCCCATACCGGGGACATTTCGGAAACTCGGGGACGGGGACTTGCAGCCCTTGGGCATTTCAGTGTAATTATTATTGTAATTAATACTTCAACCTTATGTGAAATCTCAATTCAGCTCCAATTTTATGTATTAAGGTTCTATATTTGAAATTTTGTTGTGTGTGATGAATGATTTATCAATGTTATCATATAAATATTTGAAATTTCCTATATTTTTTATATTTTCCTTTATTTTTAATAAATTAATAGCCGTCCCCTAAAAAAAGGCCTCCAAAAAAATCCGTCCCGGAAACACGTCCCCTCGTCACTTGCCGTCCCCGTCCAGGAAACTTGGTGGAACATAGGGTATTTGCAATTGGTTGAATATGATGGAGAGCTATTAATGCGCTTAAGCCTTGATGGGTGTCTATCATGATCTTATTGCTTGTAAGTATGATAATTCTAGTTTTGGAGTCTATCTCTGGGCACCTTTGAATATCCAACTCTGTATTCAGCATCTTAATGAGTCACTCGACAAGAAGCAATGGAAGGTTGTTTTACAACCTTAGCCTTGGTGGCTGTCTCTCTGGTAAAATGATTCAAGGGTATTCTATGGGTCACTTCAGTCATTCTTGGAGGATGAGATGATTTTAAGGACAACCTTATATGATGGATTGGGAATGCTGGAGAGACTTTGATGCCATAGGTACCTACTCTACTATGTCATATATGTTTGGTGTTTTCTTGATTTGATGACCACATCAGAGTTAAATGGGATGCTTGTTTATGATGAGCCTCTTATCGAAAGACTCTCACATTTTGGAGTGCTTGTTTCTCTTTCTAGGACATTTACATACTCGCAGCCTTGTTATTTATATTTAATATTCTCACCTTATTGATGACCTCTTTTTGTGCATGATAAGGTTGTCCTTGCTTGTTTTTACACCTATGTAGCCATGGTTGAGAAAAATGTAACAAAAAAAGCGAACCGCACCAATTTGAACCATAGTGCCAATTTTTTAGTCAAAACTGGGCTTTGACACAAAAAGAAAGGAAAAAATTGCAATTTATTCCATGAAAAACGATTAACATGTGAGTCATTGAATAACTAGTCAGTTATTCCCGAGCTCTTTAAAAATTGGTTCCAAATTTCATTTCGCTATTGCCACACCATGTCAATGCCGAGCAAATGGAAAACTACTATGGTTTAGATAACAAGGCCTATGAAGAGCCTGTTAGATGTTCTTGGGCTAAATCAATTGGCATCTTTTAGTTTGTGATGTGTCTTGAATCTGGCTTTGCATATTGATATCGCTTATTAATACAGTCAGCTTTGTGGATGGCCCTGCTGATTGGAGATATCATTTGTGGTCGCTTTGTGGACATTTTTTTCATCCTTGGTTGCAACTTTTAGCACTTTCAAGTTAAAAGCATATTGTTTTATCATTTTGCGTTTACGAAGACATCTTTGTGTTTTAGATTTATCTCTTTAACAGTCAAGCTAGCTAAAGAGGATTTTCTTCTCTCTATTATAATGTTGCTTCTCTGAAGTAGGGCACACTAAACCACCCTGGCAGAAGACTTCTAAAATTTATACCAGATGAACTCTAAGACTTGAGCACATGCTTAGTAAAACAATTAATTCCTTGACACAGACCTGCCGTTGCTGTTGTAAAACTAAAGTCGCCTTTGTATGTTTGTCTCTTCCTGGTAAGGTAGGGAGATTAGATTTTGACAAGGAATATGTATCACAGTTGTAGGTAGACTGGCAAGGTTAAGTTTACCCCCAGCTTGGTCAAGAGGTCAAAACCTATGGGTACAAACTTTGAACAATATATAAGGTAAAAGGAAAGAAATCCCCTGGTAACTTCCACAAAGGAGTCTAATGTAACATTACTTTTTAGCTTGCCCATGACCTAAGAACAGTTTTTACCTTTATATCAGCCCAGCTGAAGTTCATAAATTTGTTCATGGGTTTATTTCCTTTATAAAGACCTTATCACTCCAAAAACAGTGTGGTTCACCCTATTAGCTTCCAATTCCACTTAAGTGTAAATCGTTTATTTAGTGATATTTCCTTCCATTTTTAAGAAGAAAAAAAGAAAAAGCTCTCACTGATGTCATGGCACACTGAGAATATATCATCTTCTACAGTTGTTTGTTCAAATCTGTTGGAATCACTTTTGTAACAATCACTCTCTTATTATCCTTGGACTTTAGACTTTCTCTAAGGAGTGTACCTTACTGTGACTTTTTATAATATACAGCTAAAATTTTACTGTAACAAAAGACAATTAGGAGAGTGTTGATTCACAATGCAAGTGCCCTATCTATCTAATAGTTTTTGTTTGTATACCATGCATGTATTAGGTAGTTGAAATAAAATACAATTTAGGTTTGTTAAGCATCGTGACTGATGAGGGCCTCAAAAAGCCATCTAAAACATCAACGTAGCAACACTTACTATTTGTACAAAATGACCTGCCATTTCATCAATATTTGGCATATATTGATGCTTATAGTTAGGACCGTATAACTGTAATTTTTCGATACAAATAGGAATTAATCATAGATATTCTTGCTGAGAGTAGTTGCTACTATCATCTTCATTAGGTCCCCGCATTAGAGATTGACAAACTAAAGAAACATAAAATGAAACGGCAAAAGGAAAGATATTTTAACGTCTATTTGTCATAGCCATCTCATATGCAAAAAGAACAACAGATGTTACAAAAAAGGCATTACAATTGATATTAGTAAAGAGACGACCTTTTTAGTTCAACGAGAAATAAAATAGCTACTAAACAAACCTTACTGTTCCTCAAATGGCTCCCAAAAACAGTAGGACCATAATTTGCTACCCCATATGCAATTGGCGCATAACCACTAGGGATTCCTTGCATTCCAGACATGTTTATACCTGTAAAATGATATCTTTTCTATGGGTTAAAGCATTTTTTGAAAAATGAACAAGAAAGTGCAAACAATTATAAAATTGACAAGAGAGAATGCATGCCATAAGAAATTAAATAAATCATGGTAAAACACATGCAAAGATTAGGAGGAAAGCAAGCACATTCATAGAGAAAAAGCATCCCCTTGAACTGTTGCACAACTTACAATAGGCAGTTTCCAAGCATTAAATCAGATCGTATGATCAGAAAAAGCAGGTATGACCATTTCTTCAGGATCCTGTGGTTTGTATTTTAAATCTTGTTTTAAAATGAGTGTTGTTGACATTCCATGGATAGGAGAACATCAAATTGGTAAGTAAATAATAATTTTTGCCAACATGAGTGACTTGGTGGCAGTTTGTAAAGCCTCATCTATTAAAGGTTAATGAAAATCAATTTACATTTCACGATTTTATGCTTTCAAATTACATGAGATCTTTTCTATTTGCTATTGTGGCTAGTGGAATGCGGCAAAACTTGTGACAAGCTAACACATAAAAGGCAGCTCTTTATGTTCATCCTTGATGAAACTTGTTAGAGTCAGATTGGGTTCTTTCTTTGTTCACTGTTTCCTATAGCAAGATCATGAGATGTCTATGAACATACAGCCCATGTGTTGGAAGAATCCACCAGGATGCGGAACAAAAAATACAGACTAGTAAACCATGTTTGGTACAAGATGGAGCAAGGACAACAATCACTTTGCATAACATATGCTTTAAACCCCAAAAACTGTGATGAGGGCTACTTGAATCAACCTTAGGGTAAAAAGAATTGCCTTTAGCAAAAAAAGATGTGGCCAATGGACCTTGAACAAAGCTTTCCAAAATTTGTCTTGATCAAAGAAAGGACTTGTAGCATTATCATCAGCCATGATTGCCATGAATACTAAAGTATTTACAATCTCGCACTAAACATATCATTGCTTGAAAGCCCAAGCTGTAATCACTACAAAATAAAGTTACTTGACAAGTCATATATGCTTTAAACCCCAAAAACTGTGATGAGGGCTACTTGAATCAACCTTAGGGTAAAAAGAATTGCCTTTAGCAAAAAAGTGTGGCCAATAGACCTTGAACAAAGCTTTCCAAAATTTGTCTTGATCAAAGAAAGGACTTGTATCATTGTCATCAGCCATGATTGCCATGAATACTAAAACATTTACAATCTCACACTGAACATATCATTGCTTGAAAGCCCCAGCTGCAATCACTACAAAATAAAGTTACTTGACAAGTCACCTATGACCTATTTTTAGCTCTCTCTAATTACGTGAGGGTTCCAGCCCTCAACTTGAGGCCTGCCTCTAACTCACAACTTTGTGTTAAACTTATTAAAGATCTCTTTAACACTGTTCTATATGGATAGCAGATTTGGGCCTTTTAAGATTTTGTTGACAGGGCACATATTGAGAGTGTGCAGATTATCATGTGGTGGCATGCAATCAAACTACGAATGGACCTCGAAGTATTTGCTAAAGCTGAATTTGGTGCCTGGTGTTTTAATCTTCAAAGTGCCCACATAGACTATAAATTTTATGGTCTTCTTGACTAAGGTGCTTTGGTAATTTGATTCCAAGTCAGAAATGATACCCTTCTTTAGCTTTGTATTCCTTAAAGTGGGTTACCTCCTTGGGCCTCTATCGAAAAAACAATGGTGTATTCCAAAAATAATTTTCTTCTTAATTCCATCAACATCTTCATAGATCAGCTCCATAGATGCCACATTCAGTAAAAGAGCGATACAGCTCTAAGATTATTGAAGAGGTCAAAATATCACTCCACTCACGTTCAAGTAAGCAGAATGGTGTCAAAAGGACCACCACATGGCATACGTCTAGCCAGCTAGCCGATTGAAGTAGGGACAGAAGGTGTAGAAGCCAAAAAAACTTCATACGAGATCCAAAACATCTGAAACTTGAGTTCGGTGTTACTAAATTTCAACAACTCATTTCTTATATGACCTCAAAAAATATAAGTTTAGCCAAAACCTGGTCATGCAAATTCTGTCCTAAAGTTTAAATGAAGCAAGTGCTATACAGAATAAGAGATCATTTTTCTGATGTCAGGGAGACTAAATAATAGGATTTTGTTTGCCAAACAGCATACTAAGTAATCAAAGCAGAGGTACAATAGTTACTAACCCCCTCACTGCAATAAAATTTATAATTTGTGAAATATAACAAAGAAAAACAAAGCTAAAGAGCATGCATATTATAATCACATAATTCACATTAAAACAAACCAGAATGACAGTCTGCCTGTATAGTTACTAACCACTTCACTGCAATAAAACTTAAAATTAGTGAAATTAACAAAGAAAAGAACTAAAAAAATGCATATTGTTATCACATCAAAATAAACCAGAATGACAGTCTACCTGTATATGAGAGTGGAGCATTTGCATATTGCGCATAATTTGGATCCTCGGCCAGCTTGGAAATTATAAGGAAAATTGCACGTAATTGTTGCTCCAAGGTGCCACTTACAGTTACAACTCGATCACTAATTCCAGGCAAGGCTTGCTCCTGAGAAGATAACTTAATACTGGCTTGTGAATCTTCAACAAATGATCTGTAGGAAAGGAAACCCAAAAATAAACTCAAATACACACTAAAGACTGATGCAATACCAAATGTTTTATAGCGAAGTACAAGTATTGAATTCACTCAATAAGGCCTCAAGGTTGTATCAATGGTAATGGCTCCATCAAGTACCTGGAAAATTCTTGACTGAATAGCACAATCTAGCAGTAAAGCAAGTCACAAACATGAATATGCTGGCTGCAAAATAGATATGGATGCTTTGCATGGGTGCTATGAAATTGTGTTCAATCTGAGCCTTTGATGTGCTCCATACATACATATATAGAATTATTGCAAAACATTAACATAAATCCATGCACAAAAGATGTGCCATGAGCTAATATGCCCTAATATTCAATATATCAGAAATAGAAATACCCTTTAAGGTAGGGTTACTCAATTAAATATTCCTTAAGGAAACATTCCAAGATATCTCCTCATGGGGGTTCATCTCTTGGGGGTTCAAGTTATTAAGTTACTTTTATTGATGATGCAACAAGGAAAGTTTGGGTTTATTGTATTAGAAACAAATCTGATGTATTTAACATTTTTGTTAAATGGAAAGCTTTGGTAGAAAATGAAACAGGTCTTAAGCTAAAATGTCTCAGGTCAGATAATGGAGGGGAGTATTGCAGCAATGAATTTGATAATTATTGTTCTAAGAATGGAATCCGCAGGCAAAAGACGGTTCTAGGAACTCCGCAGCAGAATGGGGTGTCAGAAAGGATGAACAGAACAATAATGGAACGTGTTAGGAGCATGAGGTTACATGCAGGACTGCCTCTTTCTTTTTGGGCAGAAGCGGTGAGCACAGCTGTGTACTTGATAAACAGAGGACCCTCAAGTGCCTTGGATGGAGGCATACTTGAGGAGGCTTGGTATGGTAAGAAAGTTGATTATTCATTTCTTAGAGTCTTTGGATGTGAGGTGTTTGTCCATATAGATGAGGATGATAGGACCAAGCTAAAGGTTAAGTCAAAAATGTACTTTCATTGGTTATGATGGTGATGACTTTGGATATAAATGTTGGAGTATTAAGGACAAAAAAATCATTCGATCTAGGGATGTGGTTTTTAATGAGAAAGTCATGTATAAGCAGCAGTTGCAGGAAAACAGGGAAGAATCCAAGAAAGAATATGCAACGGTAGAGGATCTTCCGAATGGAAAAGTGACACATGAAACAGTTCAGAACCTCCTCAACAGAACCCCAAACTCCTATATTGAGGAGGTCTTCTAGGGTAAGAAGAGAACCGAATGGTTTTATCTTTCTCTTTATTATTTATTACTCAGCGATAGTGGAGAGTCAAAGAGCTTTGATGAAGCAATGCGGGTAGATGCCAGGGAAGAAGTGGGAGCAAGCCATGGATGAGGAGAATCGGGCTCTCATGGAGAACCGGACATGGGATTTAGTGAAGCTACATGAAGGCAAAAGAGCATTACGAGAACAAGTGGGTGTTCGAGTCAAAGAGAAAGGAGGAAAGAAAAGATACAAGACCCGGTTAGTGGTCAAGGGGTTTGCATAGAAAAAAGGTATAGATTTTGATGAGATTTTTTCTCCTATAGTAAAAATGACTTCTATTAGAACTGTTCTTGGAATAGTTGCACCAGAAGACTTGCACTTACAGCAGCTTGATGTAAAGACTACATTTCTCCATGGTGATTTGGAGGAACTATATATGCAACTACAAGAGGGGTATGAAGTCAAAGGTAAAGAGGAGATGGTGTGCAAACTGAAGAAGAGTTTGTATGGCTTGAAACAAGCTCCACGTCAATGGTATAAGAAATTTGATAGCTTCATGATGGAGCAAGGTTATATTAGATGTCATTCTGACCATTGCGTGTATATAAAGAAATTTGAGGATGACAGTTATATTATCCTTTGTCTGTATGTGGATGACATGTTGGTTGCAGGTAAAAACATGTAGGAAATAAAAGTACTCAAGAAGCAGCTAAGTGAATCATTTGCTATGAAGGATTTGGGGGCAACCAAACAAATCCTTGGTATGAGGATATCTCGGGATAGGAACAAAAGCCGACTTTATCTCCGGAAGAGTACATTAAAAAGGTCTTGGAGAGGTTTAATATGCAGGATGTTAAACCAGTTGGGACTCATTTGTCAAGTCATTTCAAGTTATCAAAGGAGCGGTGTCCCAAGACAGAGCAGAGAGAAACCCCAGATGTACAAGGTACCTTACTCATCAACGGTTGGCGGTTTGATGTATGCCATGGTGTGCACAAGGCCCGATATTGCCCATGTAGTGGGAGTGGTGAGTAGATTTATGAGTGATCAGCAGAGAGATCACTAACAGCAAATAAAGTGGATCCTTCGGTATTTGAAAGGAACCATGGGGACAATTTTGTGCTACTGATGGATCGAGACACCACTTTGTGTGTTATGTAGATTCGAGATATGGTGGAGATGTAGACAACGGGAGGAGCAACAACAGTTATGTTTACACTTGTAGGTGGGACAGCAAAGTGAGTTGGATTTCACGATTACGTGAAGTTGGTGGCTTTGTCAACCCCGGAGAGGCTGAGTATGTTGCTGCCACAGAGGCAAGCAAAGAAATGATTTGGTTACAACAATTGCTTGAGGAGTTGGGGCATAAGCAAGAGGAAGGAAAGTTACATAGTGATAGTCAGAGTGTTATACACCTAGCTAAGAATTCTGCTTTCCACTCTAGGACGAAGCATATACTGATTAAGGTACTATTTCATTAGAAATGACTTTGGAGGAAGAGAAGTTGAAGCTGGAGAAGATTCATACCAATCAGGATCCTGCAGACATGATGACCAAGGTGGTCACAAGGGAAAAATTGAAACTGTGTTCAGCTTTGGTTGGTCTTCACGAAAACTAGTGAAGGGTTGAGAAGCTTGCTCAAAAGAAAACTAGTCTCCAAGTGGGAGATTGTTAGGTTGTGGACCCTGTTTTCATGTGAAAAAGTGTTGAAGACTATACACTAAGAGTACTATACACTTTTCACAATTGTTTGGCCTTAAAACGTGCCCGATATACCGGGAAATGTGCTTTTCTCATATGGGCAGAGTTTTTTGACCCATAGGTTTATGGGACGGTTTTGGCCCATGGTTTTAATACCCAAGGTTTTGTAAAATTGTTCAAGCAGTTGTCTACTTATATGGTTTTATGCATATGGTAGGAATTACGTAACATTGCGAGATGTGTTTTGAATTCGGAGTGTGAATTTCAGCAGAGTTTGTTGAGCATAGCTCCAAACAGATCTGGGTATTGTATTGAGAGAGCAATGGCTTGCAATAAAATCTAAGCAAGTGATTCTTGGTGGACGTAGCCCAAATTGGGTGAACCATGTTAAATATGTCTCTTTGTGTTGTGTTATTTTATTCGCACTTTTATTTGAGATCTGCAATATTTTCTACATATTAATTTCTACTATTGCGATTCGTGAGGGATTATTCCGCATATTTTATCCCTTATTTCCTAACAAATATAGCATGAATTTCAAAAATCATATCGAGGTGTCTACTTTTCGACCCATAGGACAAGTTTACATTCTCTAACATCAAGTATATTCCCACTACTAGAAAGTCAAAGCAAAAATAAAAGCGAGGTTTCAACATTTATCCATCCCACTCTTCTTTTTATCATTCTCCTTTGTTTAATTCAATCATGAAAAGGCATTGTTGAGTGCACAAAGATATTTTTATGTAGAGCAAGCTTTTGCACTTTGGCACGGTCTTCAAAGAGAAATTTTACAACTATGGAGGGAAAAAGATGAATACAAACCATCTTGCCTAACTTTTCGACAAACCTGACCCCAATTAGCGGCTCGATCTCGCCACCATATTTCTTGTCCTCTTGACAAGTCTGTGATCTCGACGTTATTCATTTCCATCTTTGTTTCCTAAATGATACTTATTTATTTGCATTGAGCCCCCTTCCACATTAATTTTTCACCATCCATTTTCCTTAGCCAGCCCTATTCCTTGAGAGCCATTGCTCCTGCCTTATTATTTGTATCCAGACATAAGTGGACTGAAAACATCAATGAGAGGTTTCCGTCATCATCTCTAAAGATCTCTCCTTCTAATCATAGATTTCCTTTCACAGCTCCATCACACTTAACATTGACAATTACCCTTGCTCAAAGTTAATAGCAAATTTTACATGCTACACTTAAATTAGCTCTCTAAAGAGACAATTCTATCCATTAGCATGCATAATAATAACCACCAAAAGAAGGTGAGTGAAATTTAGCAAATTTAAGAATTTTTCTGCCTTACCCTTTATCATGAGCTTCAACATTAAAAATATTTTATGTATAAAAGTTACAATCTGATTCATTATGTGTCATATATCACGTGTCATATTATAATTTCAATATTTTGAATCTTGATATCAAAGTTAAGGCTTTGTAGGAACTTTACTCCTCTTAATTATCAAAACTGCATTCTCTAATGTGTTCATCTATTGAAATGATGAAAAGCTCTTGTAGCTAATGTTTCTTTTTGGGTGGGTGTCATCTTTGTATTTTTTATCTCTTGTACCTGCAAATTGTGTATATGTTCAATGGAAAATGCTTACCCATATTATAGAGTTGCAATCTTAATACTTAGTAATGAGGAATAGATACTTACAGCAAATGAGAATTATTACTATTTTTTATCACCACATGTTCCAAAACTGCCATTTCTATTGCTTATTGGCATAATCAACATCCTAGGAACAAGCACCAAATAGCAATCATTTGATGGAAAGTGCAATATCATATACAGGAGTTGCAATAAAAGGATGACACATTATTGTTCTTTCTTATTATGTCCATACTGTTGGGAATATCATGTTAGTACTCACATATTATAGATGTTTTAGAATATAACAGTTTGTATAATGACTTGTCATAAACAACTCATCATAGATAGACATTAGGTGAGATTTAATGAGGATTCTGTTAGCTGTTGTGATAAGGCTCAACTCCCTGAATCAAGGAGATCACTAGCCTATAAATATGCAATCTCTATTATTGAATACTTGTGAACAATTATCGTGTGCTATTATTTGTGCAATATGAACCAAAACTCACATTTGGTATCAAAACAGGCATCATGAGAACCTCTCCAAAATGATGTTTCATTAGTATAGGGACAGTCACAAATCTCTCCAAAATGATGATTTCATTAATATAGGGACAGCCACAAATGTTTTGTTGCCCCAATGATGCCATTCTTTATACAAAGATTAATTTCGTAGTGTTCATGATAGTATAGCAGTTAAGGTTATTTAGTTTTTATTAAGGCAAATACAGGTATGTCAAAGTACTTTTCTATGTCTCTGCACTGTGCTTGTGGATTATTACCTCTGCTACATCTGATTGAAAGCTTCATCTGCCTGTCGCCTGATTTACATCACATCATAGTCTTAATCATTGTTGTATCAAAGATGTACGCATCAAGAGCTTGCAGCTTTGTTAAACCTATATGCTCAGTTCTGCATTCCTCATCAGCTCATGTGTTTCTTTGCAGCTTCACTCCTCTAGACTCTTAACACATTCTTGTTTCTCTGTCCAGCCATGTAGACCCTTAAGTTACCACATGCTAGGTATTCTGTCCTGCCATGGAATCTTTGTGAGACATTAAGGCCGATTTTGTGCCTGACTCATACAACTAAGTCAATGATTTTGAAAACACTTGAGATCCTCTCGTCATAATAAAATCTTATGCACGTCTCATTCTGTCGTGAATTCTAATGTGAACTCTTCTTTAGCATGAAACATCAGCGTAGAATCTAGTAGGCATCTGGCTTCAAGAGCTGTATAGACGTTTGTGAGTCAGTGTTCCACAAGGACTCACCCCCAAAATTTTGAGGTTTCTTAGGACGCAGACATCCCAAGAATTGGGGGGTTGCCTAGGAAACATTCCCTCTGCCATACCACCACTACTACCAAAAATCAAGGGACACCCCAGAACGTTTCCCTAAAGTGGGGGCATCTGTCGCAGAGGGGACATTTGGAGGAATTCAAGACATCCCTAAAACTTCAAGAAAACTTGCCCAACTCCCTCAAAACCCCAAAATACTTGTGGTCATCCCTTGAACCAAAAATGCTAAAAAGGTGATTTTTTTAATTTAAAAGACTTTTTTTGGATGTTTATGCCTACAACCCAAACCTTAGAAGTTTATGGGGCCCACCCACACTTTAAGCACTAGAAAAAACTAAAAAAATGAACCTCACACCCCCACTCCAAATCGCTATCAAAGCTTGAAAACATTGAGCAAGGTTGCCAATGCAAGAGTGCGAGCAATCAAGGCTGCAAGAGTGAGAGGCTGAGAGTATTAGCAAGAAGTTCATTGATCAACAATTCAAGTTCCAACAATTTATGAAGCAAAGCCCTCAAGCTTGACGGCAGGGCATTAGGCCATTGGCCACTTGAATTTGAATTATGAATGTTATCACCGTTTTGAATATAAATTATGATACAAATATTAATATTTCGATATTTGGCATTTTCATTATTCAATGCAAAGTGTCTAGTATTTCAAAGTTTCATTTGTTATTCCTTATACATTTTTATGCCTAATTTTCACGTACTATATATATTTGTGTTGTCGCCCCTTCATCGTCCATGGAACTATGGATTGAGTTGAAGACGGAGAACACACAGTTTGGGACTAAACTTCTATGTATCTTGTATGTGTCTGTGGTAGTTTTTGTCCCACATTCTATGCATTCTTGAGTGCAGCTCGAACAACCCTATGCCCACATATCATTGTTCTCCACATACAACCGTCAACCACACATTCAAACTTGAAGTTTGAATATTGACTTCACTAGCTTCACAAGCTCACTTCGAATCGGACACATGTCGTCACACGCATTTGGCAAAAGAGTTACCATCATCAAATGCCACGAGAAGATAACATTTAAGTAGTATTATGAAAAAAATCTATTAATTAGTATTTGGCTTGTTGAGTTCAAATTTTAGAGCATTGTGCCATTTGTTTCATAAGTCAGTCAAGTGTTAAAAGTGTTGTGTTTTACATAGTAAGTGGTTATAATTATGTTGAATTGTTTCAAAATATTTTGAAGTTTATAGAAGTTTAGTTTAAGTCATTGTTTGGGGGAACTTTGTTTAGGTTTTGCATCCAATTAGTGATGTAGATTAAGTGATTAAAATCTAGTGTTTTCATTTAATTTTTTGCACTTTATTAAATTAGGCATAGGTTGTGCATATGTTTTTTTAGTTAAATAGTTCTTAAGTCAATAATCCTTATATAGCCTATATTATTTTGTTTATGGATATAGGTTTTAGTGTTTAAGTCAATAAAATCCCTAATGTCTACCCTATAACATTAGGTCAAATTCAATAGGGATTGTGTTACCTATTGTGATAAGGCTCAACTCCCTAAATCAAGAAGATCATTAGTCAATAAATATGTAATTTCTATTATTGAATTATTGTGAACAATTATTGTGTTAACATTTGTGCAATATGTCCACCCCCTCCTACTTTTCACAAATTGAACTTGACAAAGCTTGAAAGGCAATCCAAGCATATCGGGAGCGGGGTGTTTAATTAGAGATGAGGAAGGTGTCTTAGTGATAGCAAGATCCTTTCCATTAAAAGATGGAACTAGTGAAGAAGTTGAGGCCCATGCCTTGCTTGAAGGGATCAAACTAGTAGTACAGGTTGGTTACGATGCATTGGTTATCGAGGGGGACTCCTAAGTGGTGATTAATGATGTTAGGCGTGGAAGAGCGATGTCGTGGCACTTAGAATTCTTAATTAAGAATATCATCTATTGGCTGAGTCAGATTCCTACGTGGAGCATTGGTCATCATTTCAGGGAGTCCAACTCCGCCACCGATTATTTAGCAAACCAAGGCATTATGAGGAGAGACAATCCTGTCATCTCCAAGCATGCCAACATGTGGGAGGAGCTCTGTCATTATTTCTAGGGAAGGGAGAGCTAGTAGATGTTAATTGTTTGTGTGAAGCGTATTCTCTTTGCCATTTTCGCGAGTCATGTGGTGGGCGGTAGTGGTCACTGTGGGTCAATTGTTTATCATGGATATTCCACCACTGCTCTGTCTATTTTTGCAGGGTGTTATGAGAGAAATGGTGTTCTTCGGAGGTATATCACGAGGCTCGTATCCATATCATCTTCGGGCGAAATCAAGGTCAATTTGCAAAGCCATAGAAAGGTTCCTGGGGGAAGAGTATTTAGCAACATCCGCCAGGACTAGGGTGAACTCTAAGGTGGCGTCATGGTTTGTTTCTCGGCTTCTTTTAGTGCGGGGAATAAGGAGGAAGTCAAGGAAATTGCCCTCCACTTCATCAAACCCCAACATCGTTTCCAGTTAGACGAAGCGTTGGAGGCTGCTAACCTGGTTCCGCTGCAGCAGACCGTGGACAAGGAAGGGTTTTCTCTGGAAGAAGCTCAACGAATCATTGTTGTTTTGTCCTCGAGGAATGTGGAGCTCATGCGGTTTGCGGTGGACGTCTATAGGGCTTGTTCGGCAGGGGATCGAAAGTGGAAGTAGAATCAAGCTGGATATGATAGGGTTGTCGGCGCCGGTAGATGTGGAGTCGAGGATGTGAAGCAATTCCGCAAAAAGATGGGATTCTTATACAATTTTCTGCTAAGGATCGCTCGGGGGTGGCGCATTCTTTGGAGGAAAGAAGAAGATGAAGGGTCCCGGTCCCTATGGTCAGGCTGCCATGGAGGAAGTTATTTAGTTGGATGTTTGATGGTCTTTCTTATCTAGGGTCCTTCTGTTTGTTTTCGTTGTATGTCGCTTTTTAGGTCTCTTGCTTGCTTTGCAGGTTTTTGTGTCTTTGTTGGTTTGGGTAGTGTGTAGGGTTTTCTTTTGGATGTATGTGGGTGGGATCCCTCCAATCCCCTGGTTCTAAGCTCCAATCAAAAGCGTTAAAATATCAAAAAAAAATTGTGCAATTTGAACCAAAACTTGCACATACCAACAAAAACTAACAAATATTTCAAAAAATAATAATGTAAAGATATTCATTGAATCAAATTATCACATATTCAACTTTCAATAAAACAATGAGTTGTTAATTTAGAAATTGAGCTCGTAACATATACGTGTTAGATGAGTAACAAGATGATGGATCTACATAATAGAAGAGTCTTGCCTACCAAACCTAGTGTTTAATGGGCAAGACGAAAATATGAGAGCATCTATGGTTTTTGTACTATAGGCTCTATAATGCAAGAGATAGCAAGTCAAACAATGATGTCTAAAACATAGTTACCAAGTCTAGATCCATTCAAAAGAGCAAAAAATCCAAAACATTTGGAATTTTTGAAAAAGATTGGAAAGATCTGGTCCGAAACATGTGTGTGAGTGTAATTTTATAATATGCAAAATTGAAAATTACAATGAAAAAGAATAAATAATATAATATGTTAATAAAAATATATATATGGTTGTTGGGTGTCTTTTTATGCTAAAAACCTTTTAAAAATCGGAAAACAAACAAGCCTGACTGTAACCAAACTTATCCAAGGCGGCTGAAAAATCCAGATCCGGCCAGATTTTGTGCAGATCGGCGGATTTGGTAACTATGGTCTAAAATATTGCCATGATGATTATTGATAAAGACGATGAAACTACAGACTTAGGAGAGGTCTGAATTATTGTTGTGGCATTCTTTATTTCCTTCGTCCTCCATTTATTGGAAAATTGGAAGAGATGAGTACCTTCTGAATCTGTTAGAGATATTGGCAGAGCTTGAGTTAGAAAGATCTATTTAACCCACATTCATTATAGTGTTATCGTCAAAAGCTCAATAGAAATGAATGCCTTGAACCTGTGATTAAGCTTTAACTTAGGAATTATGAAAAACAAACACAGATGGTTTGTGTGTCTTTCACTTGAATCAATCCATGACCATGAAAACCAATTCCAGGAATGTTGTGAAGAAGCAATACAGCACTGAAACTTCATTCATTGAAGGTAAGGATTACTTACTTGACCCATATCAAATACTTTTCTTTTAATCCATTCAGAGTTGTTCCAATCATTGATATAACTCAGTTTTCCATTGTACTAGCATCGCATTCTTGATCAAGTATTCACATTGGTTTGGCAGGTACTTATACTAAGAAATGATAAAATGGGTTTTGCAAGCAACTGAAAATTTTCTGATATTTCCTCTATGTTAATCTATATCAGGCAAATGAGCCACTAAATAAGTGGGAAGGAGATGAGGCCCAGGGAAAGATAGAAAAGCTGCTTTTCAGTAGATTTTAAGATTCTATACGAAAAAAACTCCCAGGATAGTCCTATCAATTATCCTATATTTCAAGGTTGCGTGAAAGAAAAACTCAAATCCTTTGAAAAGACAGGTAATTGTCATTTGTTTAATAGTAGTAGTGAGCAAGTACCAATTGGCCAGTACAAAGAAACATCTTAGTGAGAAGGTAATGACTGCAAAAACCACTATAAGAAAGTTGTCAATTGAGATGCAATAGTCATCAAAAGTTCAAATAAATGGGTGAATTTATGTACCATTGTATTATGTATATATGTCTGCCTATAATAACTAGTATTTATTGGAGTTACCTTTTACATCAAAAAAACTAGTACACATCACGATTTTATGCCAAACTTATTGACACTTAATTAGTTTGTAAAATTAAGTTAGACAAATTGGTTCCAAGAACCCGTGCCCATTTTTATCCTCCACAAATAATACTGTGAGGCTTTTCATTTCATGACCTTTTGCCTAATTTAAGGTTGAAAGCTAAAACACATAACAATTCATAGATTATCCTACAAATAGTACCATAGCAAAATGTAATCATAATTTACATGATACAACATATTATTACCCACACAATTGAATAGAACAGTAGCCATGCTTGAAGAAATGGGTTTGAAGAGCATATCCCTCAAACAACATTGACAAATATTTATCTAGGAGCCACTTCTCATGGTTGAGATTTTGGTTCTTGTCTAAATTAGAGACTTCGGGCAGGTTCACTAAATTTAATCCATTGATATTAGAAAAAACCACCAACCTGATTCAAGCGATAGACAAATCTTCTTGACATTAAAAATGGATATGGACATAATTTGTAACAACATCGCTTACAAAACCCAGAAAACTACAAAACTATATTAAAACAAAGACTTAGAACCATTCTTATAATATTTCAATAACATGTTCCTGAAACGTATGCTTCTTCGATCTAATACATTGTTAAGATCTTTATTACGTGTTCACTAATGTTCTTCTCCATGTCTGGGAAGCATTTCTTTAGATCATTATTTTTCCTGGGATCTATCATTTAAACCATGTGTTTAAGTCATCTCAAGATGACCTCCATAGATAGCCATTACTCTAATGACATTTTTCTACATGTATTTTTGGTAATCAGTAATAATCATGAAACCACTTAGCACACAAGAACCTCTTAGCAATTGCTGGTAAGGAGGCAGAATGGAGAATGTGTTGGAGTTGTGTGTTCACGCTACGCATAGATTATCTAGATTTCATTTATCTAGCCTAATTTTGTCTGAGTTCACAACTAGTTTAGGTAAGCTTCGTTTTGGAGAGTTTTATTGTTAGCTAAGTTGTTTTATTTAACAACTTAGATGCACGTACAATATAGGGTTGTTTAGTTTCACCTAAATATTGTTATTCACACTTATTATTTGTTACAAGTAGACAATATGTATGCCTATATATTAGGCACTGTTGTGGCTTGCTGGTATAGTTTTGCGGAGAAATAATACCAGAGTGGTTTCTGCTTGAGGATGAATATTGGCTTGAGCCAATCAGGTGGCTTTGTCCCCAGATCAGAGTCTAGGCCGCTCCCACAGAATGTAATCCACCACTATGAGTTTCTAACCCTTTTAGCCTCTTTCCCCATTGACAAAGCTTTTAGAGCATGTAAGGCATTGTAAGAAATTAGTTGTCCCCTAGGACACTGTCCTTATTGCAAAATCTTTTCTTAGAGGAAACCCTAGCTTATTAATCTTGAATCTCTCAGCATAGACCTTACATACTTCCCAATGTTGTTACTTTGGATGTAAAAGATTTCTCATAATACAAAAAAACTGAAGATGTGGAGGCTATCTTCACTACCATGATTCAAAAATAGAGTGTGAAGATGTTTCAAACCCCACAACAATAAACACAAGCCAATGCATTTCAAAAGCCTTAATAAAGTTCCTGAAAAGGACATCAAGAAATTCTACATGTCAAAGACTTCTCGCATCATCTCGAGCATAGGCCAAATTAGAAAACAGCAACCAAACTTATTACGAAGAAGATCAAGCCCTCGACAGAGACTCAACTAATCCTTGGAAACAATGTAAATTTTGTTTCATATTGGAATCTTCTTTGAAATGTTCATAGTTGCATCCCTACTCACCTTATTTGATATTACCTTACTTTAGTCAGGTGATATGAATCTTGGCATTCTAACAAGAACATTGGTGTTCTACCTTGCCTTTCACAAATCTTCTTCTAGGTTGGTCTTCCTAGTCATGTTCATCTGCAAGGTTTGTATGGTGTCACTTTTCCTGTGAACCATCCTTGTGTTTTCCCATCGTGTTTGATCTTCTAAGGGCAACCTGTTTTCTCTAATTTGTATTCCACCTTCTCTAACATGTTTTCTTTGCATGCAATGCAGATATGTCTTCCCAAAAATATGATCACGTTTGTTCTCAATCAAGAAGATGACAAATCGCTTTGATCGTGTTTGTTTTGTCATGTTTAGTCTCCCTTTGACTGTTCATATTTGCCCTGATTTTTAATCGCATTCATCTAATCACATTTTCCATGTAAAACCTCTCATGTGTTTCTGCCCTCTTGGTCACATTCCTCTGCTAGGTTTAGATTTTGTTTTCTGAGTGATCTTCCAGTGTCTGTACTAGGCCACAGATTTTCAGTCCAATCTTGAGCTTTTGGATTACCTTCAGTCTTGTACAGCAAACAGAATGGAATCCCCAAAATTTTAATATGCTATAGCATTTGCTGCCAGATATCTAGAATCGAGGCTTTACGTTCTGAACTCCAAGACCTTTTGTCAATGTTCCGTACACAGTTGTAGGAGAAAGATGGTATTATCGCTGATTTGCAAGCAATATTAAATTTGAACAAACCCAAGCCACACCTGTTGATTCCCTCGTGCCTTTAGTATCTTAATAAAGTGGTTTCAGAAATTGAAACAACAAATCAGAGATAATCATTCAGCACAAGCAGCTTAAAAGAAATCACATCCCAACAACAATCTATCCAAAATTTGTGGGCACAAGTGGTTAAGGTGAAGAAAGCACCCGTAATTGTGGAAATGGTTATCCAAGCGAAGTTTGAAGAAGAAAAAGTACATCAAACCAAGGCTCCCAACCTTCGTGGCCTTCCTAAACCATTTAATCCCTTACTCGCAGTTCACGCCTTCTTGGGTGCTACACCCTTAGTCCTAGCTTATATTGGATATTTAGTGCCGACTTATGGCTTACATAATCTCTCTTCTTGTCATATGTTATTCATTTATGCTTTCATATGTTTTGTAGATCGGCCTTGGTGTTGGCCATAGCATAGGATTGGTATATATAAGTGGTAGTAAGTAGTTTAATCATCATATTGAGCATTTGAGTCTTATTGTATGGTTTGGAGGTTGCCCCTCGAAGTGGCTAAGTTATTCTACTTGCATATTATGATCATTTATCTACAATCTTGTGTTCTTTGGTGTTCTATTGCTGCTGATATTCAGATTTATACAAGTAATTTCATTACAAGTGGTATCAGAGCTTGATCTTGGCCAAAGTTGCATCAAAACCCTAATTGTGAAGGTTGGCTATATCTCAAAATTGGTAGCGAATTTTTCTGCAATTTTTTTGTGGTGTGGCAAAATCATTCAAGTAAGATCCTCTCCAAATTTCAAACATTTTGGACTTGTTTTGTGCAAAAGTTATAGCAATTTTATGTTTTTTCATAAATCGGCTACCTAGGTTGCAATTTTTGGAATTTTCTAAGTTTCTTATATTTTGGAAAGCTTTCCAAAAATTAGCTAGGGTTTCTTCTCTATGATTTCCTCTATTTAGCCAATAAGTTTACGAAACCCCAAACCCTAAAGTTTTACCCTATTCCTTCTACCCCGAGACCCAAACCCTACATCATGACTGATAGATCAACTCGAGGCCAAGGGAAAGGTCAAACAACTCCAGGAATGACCCCAAATAAGGAAGATATGGATTTAGAATCTTCTGGTTCAAGAGTATCTGAGGTAGTCAACCAACTTCAAGGAAAGGGTAAATAATATGGTAAGGATGACCTCAACAATGAGCTTCTTCATTTGAAAGGTAGCCTTAGGGGTGAAATGAAGATGGATTTTGAATCAATGAAGCAAGAGTTGTTGCTCGCTCTTTCAAACATGAATCCCCATTCTAGTCATATGGGTTCCTCTAGCAATACACACATCAGGTCCAAATCACTCCAACCAAGGAGGATCCTTTACACATTCGGTGGATCTCCTCACCAATGGCATGGCATTATTTTGAAAGTGGAAATGCGTAAATTTGATGGAAAGGATCTGCTCAATTGGATTAACCAAATGGAGAATTTCTTTGATCTTCATCAAATCCCATCGGGACAAAAGGTGACCATGGCATCCTTATATCTACAACCTGACCAATTCATCTGGTATCGTTGGTTATGTGCTCAAAGGCAAAAGAATGGTCTCAGTGTCACATGGACAGTTTTCACTGAAGAGCTTCAATTGCACTATAGTTCCAATGTATCAGAGAGTTACTTCAGCCACTTAGCAAAGTTACGACAAACAAGTTCACTAAAGGAGTATGTTCATCAATTCCAAAATCTTTCCTTATGTGTGGAGGATATTACAGAAGAGTATCTGAATGACCTATTTCTTAGGGGTCTTATAGACTACATTGAGCATGAGGTAGCATGTTTAATCCACTCAAGGTTTCTGATTCTATTATCATGGCATGTAGGGCAGAGGAAAAATTTCTTTCCAACAGAAGGCAGACCTTCACTAACATAAAAGACCGTAACACCTTGCCAACATTGTACCTCGGCAGTTCAACTTACACCTCAACAAATTGAAGAAAAAACAGCAAAGGGGTTATGTTTTAACTGTGATAGAAAATATGGACCATGTCATCAATGTGCTAAGAAGAAATTGTTTTGTATTGAAGGGACCGGTGAGTAGCAAGAAGATGAGGAAACATCAAGTGAGGAAGTGGAAAAATTAGAGGAAGACTCTAAAGAGCCCCAGCCCACTATCTCATGCCATGCTCTATCGGTATTAGCACTCCACAAACCCTTCAAGTCGTGGGTTACCTTAAGAAGCAGAAGGTGACAATATTGATTGATTCGGGAGCACACATAATTTCATCAATAATAAGCTGGCAGCAAGGCTAAATTGTTTCATCTACCCAACACTTGAATTTCAAGTAATGATTGCAAATGGTGGCACAGTCCAATGTTCAGGGAAATGCCATAAAATCAGACTTATGATGGGCAACTACACAATGGAATCTACTATGTTTGTTATTCCCATGGGCGGAGCTGATATTGTCTTAGGTGTTCAGTGGCTCATAACTTTGGGCACCATAGAGCTATATTTCAGGAGTTATTCATGCGCTTTCATTCGACGGCGACTAGTTTGAACTTCGAGGACTACAGGCAAAAACTCCTCAAGTGGTTAGTTCTCACCAAATGCAGAAGATTCTTAAAAAGGAGCCTAAATGATTTGTAGCACGATTGTTCTCCATGGAAGTTCAACCACCAACTACGGTAGTCCATCTTGATCTTGAGAGGGTTAATGATCAACATGCGGTTGTCTTCGAGGATCTAGAGGATTGACCCCCTGAAAGAGATCACGATCATGCCATTCGATTAATTCCAGAAGCTAACCCCCAACATCAAGCCTTATAGATACCCATATGTGCAAAAGAGTGAGATCGAGAAGATGGTTGAGGAAATGTTGGAAATGGGTATTATTCGTCATAGTCAAAGTGCTTATTCTACTCCAGTGGTGATGGTGCGTCGCAAGGATGGAAGGTGGCGCATGTGTCCAGACTACAAAGAACTTAACAAGCACACTATCAAAGATAAGTTTCCTATTCCTGTCATTGATGATTTGTTAGATGAGTTACATGGTACAATTTATTTTACAAAACTAGATCTGTGTAATTAGAGTAAAGAAAGAGGACGTTCATAAGACTGACCTTCAAAACTCATTAAGGGCATTATGAATTTCTAGTAATCCCCTTTGGTCATACTAATGCACCATCCACATTTCAAAGTTTGATGAATTCAGTATTTCAACCATTCCTACGAAAGTTTGTCTTGGTATTTTTGATGATATCCTCATCTACAACAAATCTGGGAGAAACATTTACATCATGTAAATATAGTCTTGGAAGCCCTAGAGAAACATCAACTAAATGCCAAGCCTTCGAAGTGTTCTTTTGAGGAACAGGAAGTGGAATACTTGGGCCATATTGTCTCTCATGAAGGTGTTACAGTGGACCCTCGCAAGATCCAAGCCATGGTGGAATGGTAAGCCCCAAGAACCCTTAAGCATGTACGAGGTTTCTTAGGTCTCACAGGGACTATCGCAGATTTGTAAAAACTATGGCGAGTATGGCAGCACCACTCACAAAATTATTGAAGTAAGACTCCTTTCATTGGAATGAGGAAGCTTCAGTGCATTTGAAAAATTAAAGGTGGCAATGTGCACCACTCAAAGTATTGCAACCCCGATTTCTCAAGACCTTCACGGTTGAATGCGATGCTTTAAGAAATGGGATCGGAGCAATACACATGTAAGAAGGGCATCCCATAGCATTTGAGAATCGGCAACTAAAAGGAAAGAATTTGTTGAAGCCCACCTATGGGAAGGAAATGATGGCAATATTACATACATGCAATCAAACAATGGAGACCATACTTGATGGGTAGACACTTCAAGGTAAAAACTGATCATGATCGTTTGAAATACTTCTTGGTGCAATGATTATCTTTAGAAGAGCAACAAAAATGGGTCACAAAGATGTTTGGTTATATGACTTTGAGATTATTTAAAAGAAAGGGAAGGAAAATGTGATCGTTGATGCATTATTTAGGAGGGATGAGTCCACGAAGCATTGTTATGTGCCATCTCTATACTATAGGCAGATTGGGTAGATAAAGCAAAGATGTTGCAACCCAAACTCTCATTCGAGAATCTCTAGAAAGATCAACCATATCCGAACAATTTATATGGAAGGGGATACGTTGTGGTACAAAGACAAGTTGTATTTGTGAAAGAACTCTACACTTAAACACCATGTTCTTTCAAAGCTCCATTCTTCTCCACTAGGTGGCCATTCTAGGTTCTTGAAAACTTATCATAGAGTTAAGCAGGATTCCTTTTGGGAGGAGTTAAAAGGAGATGTTCAAAAATTTGTGTCAGAATGTTTGGTGTGTCAACATAATAAAGAAGAGACCATTAAGACACCAAGTCTCCTCTGACCCTTGTTATTCCTAGCGAGAGATGGGAAGAGGTGTCGATGGATTTGATCACAAGATTGCCTAAATCAGAAGGGAAAAGCGTCATCATGTTCATGGTGGATAGACTTAACAAGTATGCTCATTTTTGTGCCATGGCTCATCCTTTCACAACTAGTACAGTTGCCATCTCATTTATGGACACAATTCAAAAGCTCCATGGCACGCCCAAAATTATAGTAAGTGATCACAATCTGATATTTACGAGCAATTTTTGGACTATTTTTTTCTCTTGTTTGGGTACCCAATTGGCCCAGAGTTCATCTTATCATCCCCCGATTAGATGGGCAAACTGAGGTGGTAAATAAATGTTTGGAGGGATATCTTTGATGTTTTACTTCAAATAAACAAGAACATTGGGTGCAATGGTTGCCACTTGCAGAATGGTGGTATAATACTTCATTTCATACCTCATCCAAAATGTCTCCATTTATGGCACTTTACAGGTACCATCCTCCGTCACTCATCTTTAGCTTTAAGGTCAAACCGAAGGTGAGAGCAATCGAAGATAACATTCAGCACCAAACACAAGGAGAAGGATAAGTAGCCATATAAGCAGTTATCTTTAAAACAACAAGAGAAAGATAATTAATAAGCTTGCACCTAAATACTATGGTCCTTACCGAGTGTTGCAGAAAATTGATACTGTGGCATATAAGCTGGAGCTCCCTCCAAGAAGTAAAAAACATTCAGACTTCCATGTTTCTTGCTTAAAGAAAGTCATTGGGCAGCACATTTCCACCCAGTCAGTTCTTCCTGAATTGGATGAGGACGGAAGGATCATATTAGAACCTGAAGGTATTCTTCAAACACGCACCAAAAGATTAAGGACTAGAGTCATTACCGAGTATCTGATCAAGTGGAAGAATATGAATATTGAGGATGCAACATGGGAAGATGAAGCATTTCTACAACAACATCAAGGCTTGCCAACATTGGGGATAATGTTGCTTTGAAGGGGAGGGGTATGTTACGCCCTTAGTCCTATAGCTTATATTGGATATGTAGTGTTGACTTGTGGCTTACATAATCTCTCTTCTTGTCATATGTTATTCATTTATGCTTTCATATGTTTAGTAGGTCGGCCTTGGTGTTGGCCATAGCATAGGATTGGTATATATAGGTGGTAGTAAGGAGTAGTTAATCATCATATTGAGCATTTGAGTCTTATTGTATGGTTTGGAGGTTGCCCCCTCAAAGTGGCTAAGCTATTATACTTGCATATTGCGATCATTTATCTATAATATTGTGTTCTTTGGTGTTTTATTGCCGCTGGCATTCAGATTTAAACAAGTAATTTCATTACATTGGGTGAATCTTTAGACTTCAAAGATATCTCCCTTAACAAAGCTAGGACACTATCAAACAACACCCTTGTTATCCAATTCCTAAGCTATGAAAAGAGCATTTACAACCTTAAAAGCAAAAACAAAACAAAAATCCCTCTTGCGGAAATTCTAAGTGGATGTTCATCTCACGCTTCTAGGTGGATGAGCTTCAACAAGCTCGGACTCAAGTTGTACTTGTCAAGAAAGAAAATAAGTGGGTTGTTATCAGAAATTATAGGGTTGTCATTTGTGATTTTTCCACTCTATGGGGTCATGCCCTAGACCTTCAACATGACGATAACGTCTAATCTTGGTGGGTGGCAATGGCATCTGCATTGCTTCTAGGCACTCAATGGCACTTTATGGTCTTCTACGGGCACCTTCGAGGATGTTATTGATTTTTGATATCTCATCTTCCTCACCGAGACCTAACATCGCCTCAAACAAGCCCTCCCTTCAATCATTAGGTACTCGTTGGTTTCAACTTCTCGTCACGAGTCCAACAAATCAAGAGGTATTCATGGCTCGGGTGTTATAGTTTGCCTCATTCGGGATAGCCCCAACTCGAAAGTTCCACTTGTGGATTCTTATGTCCACTCTAAATACATATGGCTATAGCTATAGAGAGATTAACCTTCTTTTTTGAATTTCTCCATATTTGTCTGTAAGTTCCCCCGCCACATCTCCATTAGCCATTCATGTTAATGAGCACCCATAATTAGATCTCTCAACACTCCACTACTAGTGATTTCACACTTTTGGGTGAGCTTAATGCTCGTACACAAAACCTTCAGACGCATATGTATGACCTCGCTAGGGATGAATTATGCTTTCATGAGTTAAATCTATAGTTTGGTTTGCAAAGAGTTTCCACTAAAAATATTCTATAGTTACGACCTATGGGAGACACCTCCTCCAATTAGGTGAATCTCAATGCCTCCACATTCTCAAGTGGCTTCCCATTTCTCTAACTCTAGTAGATTCATTTCTTTTCCCATGGCGTTGGTGCGAGCATCGTGGACTATGTTCTCACCAACAAATCCATCATCCCTCACATTTGTGGCTTCCTTATTTCGCCTTAACTCCCCCTTGTTGACCATGTCATCTTGATGTTCACCATCCATCCTAATTTTCGCCCCTCCTTGCCTTTCCACCACACCCCCCAAAATTAGACATACCACAATCCACATTGATGATGAATACACCATTGACTATGCTTTATGTCTCTCCCTTCGTGTGTTTGAGTTTTACTCCCTCCCTCATCCCACCATTGATTCCATGCATGAGTTTTATGTTAAGCCCTCAGACATTACCCTTGACTCCAAGTCCCCAACCCACCATGGAACTTGTCCGATGAACGAGAGGCATGATGATGCGTGTAGATCACATCATTAGAGACTTTGGCTTTCCCTTAACCATGTCCCTTTGTCCATATCCACCCTCCATAGGGAGTAGCATTGTCTTTTCGACATAAGAAATGGGAGTTTCTTGTGTCAGATGACTTTCACTCCTTATTGATCTCCACCCCTTACCCGAAAGGGGTTTGGCATACTCTTCTCTTAAGAAAAACCATGAGTTTCTAACATCGCCCTAAAACATAGGTCTCATGTGCTAATTCCCTCTATGATATTTCAATCCATGTTGTTGTCATTGCCTACACCATCCTCTATTTTCTCTACTTCCATTGAGAGGGCTATTTTGAAATTGTGCACCAACAAAACAACTAATTGTGAAAGTCTCAAAGTTGAGTTCGTCATATATGATGTGAATTGCCTTGCCTTTCCCCTTGACACACTATTTGATTAGGCGGAGTGTTCACGGTTCACTCAATCATGGTCCAAACACATCATTCACCAAATTCATAAGTCATCAAATCCCTTTATCCCTAACAACTAGGCATACATTCGCCAAACTTTATGCAACAATGTTAAACATACAATAGTCACAATACTTGGAAAGAAATAATATCGAGTTGGGGTAGACTCGCATTGGAAAGCGACTACCAGACTATTGACCACATCTTTACACTCCAAACTATTATTGGAGAAGCTCTTCATAGGTCTTCCAAAGTCTTTTGTTGTTTTGTTCACGTCAAGAATGCCTTTGGCTCAATTCTCAAACATCTATTTTCCTAAAGTTGAGAAATATCAACATCCCGATTCTCTAGTTATTGGAGACTTCATGAGACAGTTATCGGGAAATTTCATATTTCTCACAGATTGTCTGACTTTGCGAAAAGTACCATTGGGGCCAAGCAAGGATGTCCTCTCTCACTGACCCTTTTCAACATTTACATTAATGACATAGAGGAGTTTCTTTGACAGCACATATGGATGATGGTTATCTTCGATGATGGCTTGCTTTTTTCCCCGAGACTTTCTTAAAAGTAGTGGATGGTATTATTCATCACCCCCACTATCTCCAAGGCCATTGGTCCCAAGGCTTGAGATTTCCCCTTGGCCAAATGCAAATATGTTCTCACCAATCATGAGTTGAAACAAATCATCACATTCTCTCGTCAAGACCGAAAGCTATCTATCCTCTTTTCTACCTCCAAGAGGTAGAGACAAAGGCCCATTTCCTCATTTATTATGAAATTTGAGGAAGATATCACCGCTCTCTACAAGGACAAAGACAACACTCTAGCTATTTTCTTCAAATATACGGATCGGCAATGCCTAACTCTTTGCCTTCATGAGGGTTGTCACTCTCCAATGTAGATCCCTACAAGAGGAGCCGAGGCTCTAGAGCCCCCATGTTGATCACCTCTTTCTTCTAGCCCATCCAAGCAATTGGTAACACCAAGCATCCTTTGAACACCGATACATCACACATCAAAGTTGATAGATTGGTTAGGCAACACTTCTCTCAGCACACCAACACTACTCGGACTTTTGAGATCCCCAAGTCTACTTTCTCTCAGCATCATGACTCTCCTCCACATTGGTGGTAGAATCGCCCCTTTCCAACGACATGGATTAACTACTTGCCAATGGCCCCCAAACCACAAGGCAAACTAATACTACAAGTTTCTTTTCAAGTACAAAGCAAGTACACTCGGCCTTGGATGTTTAGGGAGATTTTAGAGTATTTTACTTCCTCTTAGGATCCCCCAACCCGACTCCTCCAACCCTATGTATTCCCAATAAACATTACCGGATCTTTCACGACGATTGCTAATGACTAAAATGACTCCACTTCGTGCACAAACAAAGACATTTGATGAGATTACCGTCCAATCTTCACAGACACGTGCTCTTAGGAATCTTCTTCGCCCTTCATTATTATTGTATTGATTTTGTGCCACTTGTGTTAGAGGCACACTATTATATTTTGTCTTTTATGCTTTTATTTCTTTAGTCTCGCATCTAGGATTCTCTTCCCAAAACTTTCTATTGTAAATTGTTGTGTATTAGAGTCGCCTTGAACTACTTTTGGTCATTTGTAGACAATATAATTTCTCTCTTTCTTAGAGAGACTAACAAATTGGCAACCAAAATCCATCTCTCAAACTACCCTCTTTGATTGTGCTACTAATCTTTCTACCAACATTGCAAAGCTTTGTTCATGAGCAAGATTTCTTAACCAAAGACGACAAATCAGAAGGTTCAAATGAACTTTCAAACCTTGTGTCTTAGCCCCTAACAATCCCTTTCTAAGCGAAAATGTTGTGAAGATACCTCTGTCACCCCTAGCAGCTTTTGGGCATGAAAAAGTAATTTTAGGGATAAATTATAGCTATAATTGGATTTCCTCGTAAAAGAGATCTTCATAAATAATCCAAATCTTAAATTTTAAAATTTGTTCCTCCCTCAACTTCTAAATAGCATTCCTGAAGTGGCCACCTATTCTAGGAACAATAAAAGAGTGAGTAATCTAAATGGACCAATTGATACAATTGGATTCAACTGTAATTCACTTTTAAGGTTTGTATAGCCATTAAGATGCTCAAACAAGACCCAACCACTAGCTCACGTGTCAAAAGACAAACCAAAGACTGCAACACAAAGAAAAGAATTATGCAGGCCAAGAAACACGTTGGAGGAAGTTGATGGAGACATAAGGATGGTCTACACTCAAAAATCCCCATTCCTTCCACACAACTTGTTTGTGTGGTTTTAGCACTCTAATTTCATCATCCTACCTTGCCTTCGTCTTCTCAACCTTCATTTTTTTGTTGGGGGAAGCACGACCACTACTTTGTCATGTTAGACTGCTCTGATATTCCTAAAATTGCAGCAGCAATTATGCTTGTGTAATCCTATAACACTTTGCCAAAAAGGAAAACAAAAGCTCAAGAAACAAAAACAAAGGGTCATGGATGCACCTAGAAGGTCAGTCTGCTTCCCAAACATTATGTATTTCCCATAACAAGTTCCATAACCTTCCTAATCTGTATACACTCAAGTGCTAGAGGTCATTCAAATTGGAAAACTGTAAGCTTGCAACCCCAACTCTGTTATCCTTGTGACACAATCTTATCCTGCAGTTCCTCTATCATTTAGAAAATTAATTGCTTCATTTAGTCACATATCTTTTGAATTGTTTGTTGCATTTCTGATTCCTTATGACAGATACACAATATTGCCCTCCGTGGTTTCAATTACTTTGAACACCATGTGAAGTTTTGGTATAAAATTTGCACATGAAAAACTCCTTATTTTATTAAACACAGCAACGCTTACATATAAGCATTGAACACCTACAAATTAGGAGTCACACCTTATCACACAATCCCTACAAAATCTCTTATATACTTAGCTATTTCCGGTCAAAATTTCAACGAAAAGGATCTGGTTGTTGAAGTATCCTTTCATATACTATGTTAGATATGGAGAAAGATCCCTTATAGCTCAGTTGTATGGAACAACTCAACTCTCATACAAATAAACATACTAATAATAATAATATCTATGTGAATTACTAACAAAGGAATATTTCCAACATTCACCCACTTCGTAAGAACATAGGGAAAGGTAATATCACTCAGGAACTAAAGCAATCACATTCTTAAACACACATTCTGATGGACAGAAACTCATCAACTAATCCATAGATGGGAACTCATCGGCCAATACATGGTAACTCGTTAACAAAACCAACAGAAGTAGTGGGAATGGCCTTGCTACAACTCTAATCAAGAATCCTTTCTGCTACAGCAACAATGATATGGACTTCCACTTCATTTTCACTAAAGACTAACACACCACACATGTGAACAGAGATACTATTATGTTCTTATTAGCAAGTAAACACTCATCAAAACACATATACTTCATCACTTTTGATAGAAGAATATTCTAAACAACCACCATCCTTTATTCTGTTGGGAGAAAATTATTCCCAATCACTTTCCTCTTTTCTGTTTCCGGCAGCAGTGAAGGCCCTAATCATCAGTTTTCCATCAAGGAGATCCTATGCTCTTTGTTTACAATACAGAAGATTGTGTCCAGGCTAATTACAGTGATGACAGAGATGTTTTCCTAGAGGTCTTGAAAGTTGACTCGTGTCTTTCTAAATTGAAAGATGAACTAGGTCTTTTTGCAATCATTACATTTTCCTCTTTCTCTAACTCAAATCTTTTGGTTCTATTTTCTTCATCAAGTAGGGAAGAAATCAAGTCTTCTAGACTAGGATTTATTTTACTCAAGAGTAAAAACTATATTTGAATAGTTGGTTGGCATGCTATTCAACAAAACAGCTTTTGCATCATCTTTTACTTCAACTTGTATACCAGCTGATTGATTCATCAAAGAACGAAACTTATTGATATGTTGTACCATGTTCTCACCTTCTTCATTTTGAGTCCGAACAATTTTTTCTTCAAACCCACTGTAACGCTCCCGGCTATTAATCTGAACAGTTTGTTCAACATTTCCAAAATGAAACTGGATGTCCCAAATAGATCTATATGATGCAAATAAGCATCGCACAGACCTAGACAATAGCTATCAACTTCTGGTTTTTTACATCCCATATTAGCCATCTGAATTTGATATTTCAGATAGGTGTTTCCCCAAACATCTTCTTTGCAAAACATTAATGATGGCACAAGTATAGAAGTTTGCAGCCTACGCATCTTAGTGTTTCGCGTACCTTGATACTAGAAATTAGTCCATATTATTTTCCTTTGTGAGGTATTACATGGTATTCAAACAATAGTGAAAATAAAGCATGTGAATAATCGGTTTTCCATTGAGACATTGTAGACCTCACTTAATGCCACATACATACCCTACGTCAATACAAATAGAAAGTAGTTCTGCCAAAATGAGATGTGGTATCCACCATACACTGAAAGTTCTGTTTGACTTCATCAAATAGCAATTGAGTTGCTATGAACCTTACAAGTTCTTTGCAGATGAATTAAACAATGCCATCTTCAATAGTGAATAGTGGGTGCATGCACATTCCACAATCCCATTCATAGAATTCAATGTGCAATCATTATAACACCATACAAGGGCAGAGAAAGATCAGTGAATGTTATGCATGTGCTTATAAAATAAAATAAAAATTAGATGCAATACAATTCAAGTTTCAACTTATGTGATAAACAAGTGGGGACAAAGTCGAAAGTAACTTGCAACACAATATGCCTCGTGGAAAGGAATATTTTGACCGTATTTAGTTTTAGGCACATGCATAGCAATGTTCCACAGAGACGCATCTCCCCCAAAATTTTGTCGTCCCAGAGACGGGGACATTTCGAAGAGTCGGAGATGCCATGTGGATGTCCCCCACCTTGACAGCGCCACCAGTCGATAGGAAACATCCCCGAAACGTTTCCCCCAAATAGGGAACATTTCAGAGACGTCCCCACTTTTTGGGGACTCCTAGGAGTCTCGAGACATCCCAAAGACTTCTAGAAGTCTCTCGGGCCGTCACGAGACTCCCTGAGCATCCCCGCCGCTAAGGCTGCTTTAAACTTTAAAAATAAATAAAAAATTGTTTTAAAAATTTACACCCCCAACCCTAACCCTAATACTTAATGGGCCCCACCCACCCCCTAAGCACTCCAAAAGAAATTATAAATAAGAGTTACACCCTCACTCCAAATCACAATCAAAAAAGCAGGAGTGAAAGCATTGGTGAGCAAGAGTGAGAGGGTGAGAGCATTAACAAGCAACAGTGACAGCGATACCATTAGCAAGCAAGGGTGAGAGCATTAGCTAGGAAGAGGAACAATATTAGCAACAAGTAACAACAAGAGTTAGAGCTAGTGCCAAATCTTCATTGCATTGAGCCATTGGCCAATTGTATTTGAATTTTGAATGTAATCATTATTTTGAATAAAAATATTAATATATTGATATTTGGAATTTTCATTGTTCAATGCAATGTGTTTAATATTTCAAAGTTTCATTTGTTGTTCCTTACACATTTTTTTATAACTAATTTTTCAAGTACTATATATATTTGCGCCACCATCCCGTCGCATTCCCACCGACGTCCCCCAAACCTAGGGCCTTGGTCCCCGCCTCTGGGACCCGTCCCCGTCCAAGACTCCATGGAACACCGATGCATAGTAAAATTACAAATGCATGAACAATAATAAAATTTGAGTGGTGGACATATTAATAACATACAAAATTTTAGGCACAATACAATTAAGCCTACGTATATACACCAACGGGGAAAAGTTGCAACTGACTTACACTGCAATATGCCTCATGAAAGGCATATTTTGGCCATATTCAGGTTTAGGAACATGCATGTTGCAAATAACAAAAGTATGAGATGTATAATTTATGTTGTTAGAAAAAATATGTACTTTATTGTCGCTCCTCCTTGCCAATTATACCGCCGCATACAGAATTGGGAAGAATAAGCCTAACTTGACCTGTCTTCTCATCAGCATCTCCGTTATCCTCGGCCTGTTACAAAAAGGTATTTATGAATGGCCCCAAAATTGAATGCATACATAAAACTTGCACCCATAAACTTGCACATCATGAATATCCACAAATAGAAGACCAGCATAAGACTTGAGAATTTTTAACCACTCTACCTCATGCAATAGTTTTGCAAGAATAAGATTGGCAGCAATAAGTACTTCATTGATTGTCCCAGTTACTGACACTATCCTATCACTTGTACCAGGGAAATATTCATGAGTACGTGACAGCTGAATCCTAGCTCCCGATTGTGTCTGAAAATCACTTACAGTTGCACCACCCTTTCCAATCACTGATCCTGCTGCTGCATTTGATACAAGAAACCTGATACAAGACGATGCTTTGTTCCCATCTTCTGTAAAAATAGTACAAAACACCATTAGAAAATAAAAATGTTAACAATCAGGCCCTTTGAAAACAAATAAGTAAATGATCTAATCAACTTCTAAAGCTAATTGAGCCCTTCTAGCCAAGCATGAGATATACTGTCATATGGAGCACCATTCGCCCACCACACTGCATATAATTTTTAATATACCAAAAGCAATCAATCAATGTAGACCACTGAAACTATTATGTGTATAAACTCAACAATGCTGTCAACAGCAAGGTAAAGATGTTCATGAATGGAAACTTGAGAAGAACAAGAAATGCTAAAACAATAGAACAGATAAATGTTGCATGGTGCCATTCATGTTTTAGCAAGACCCCTTAGGCCACTGCAATAAAAGTGACATCAGTCCATGATTAAAAGAATCAAATATGTTTTAGACAGAACATTAGTGACGATGAACAGAAATATTTCATTTTACAGAATCATCTTCAGTCTTGAGTCTAAAGACATGATGAGCTGTACGGTATTTAGGCAAACATTCAAATTTGAAATAAAATGCCCAAATTTATTATACAAATTCTGTTTAGAATATGTGTATTGGTGCCAAACGGCACATCCATATGCATGAGAATGGGAAGAGAAAGAAGAGTGTTTCAATCGTATCACGCCCTCATCCACCATGCCAATTAAAAATAAATGAAAAACTTGGTCCAGAAAAGGGGGATTGGAAAAATAAAATTCAACCGTTTGATTTCCCTGCTGGTCATCCCAATTAAAGGAAAAAAGTACAGAGATAAGGGAAAGGCTTACTAGGAAATTCCCCATAAACCTGCCCTGGCACCGGGCAGCTATGTTGCAAGAAACGAGAAAGAGTGAAATGTGAAACAGGATTGAGCAAGGATTTTATATATTTCAAATGCAAAAAGAACGCACATTACAGCTGCACAAGCCCATTAGGCACACAAACCATAGACAAACATCATAAACCAGCCTATATACATGTGTTTTGACACTGAAAATTAGACACAGGTGACATACAATTCATCCTTCCAGCAGCCCAAAAAAATACTACTAAATAAATGAATTACATACAGCTATCAATAAGACTGAAGAGACATAAGCAAACATAAAATAAGGAATTTCATTAGACACGGAAAAATTGACAGCTCAACACAGTGCAGATATATCTCCATGAATTACACTCTGCGATCATAACTGCCTCGCATGTGAGATCATTCCCCTCACAAGCTAAGTTTTAGTGCTTGCAAATGCCGCCCAGCAGCCCATAATGCCAGTTACATGTCATCAGTGATATTCAAACTTTTCATCAGTGATATTTTTAACTTTCCAACTTCAATAAATTTATTTAAACATGCATAGAAAGTTACAAACAGCCCCAAATGCAGTTTCTGTGGTGTCGGCATTTCAGGCCATTAAACCACAAAACAGAAACATGCCATCTTGTGTCTTGCTACAAGGCAGGGCAGTATCTAAAGAAATTCAAATTTAGTGTATGCTAAGCTTCAAACTTCTCGTGAGAGACCAAGTTAACAGACTAAAAGCATGTCATATAAAAATGGAGTTTGGTATATCTAAGATCAAAACAAAAAACCATTCGCCCATTGATTCCATATTTCCAATTGAATAAACAAGCCTCTCCGATGTGAATGGAATGGTAAAGAGGCCACCCAATTGTCACTTAGCTAGAGAGTTTCTTCAAAAGGCTATTGCTTCTGCTTGCCAATGGCCTTGGCACACACCATGCAGTTGTCTTGGATTATTTATACACAAAAGTAAAACAGTTAGATCCTACGTTCAGGGTTCATGTTCATAGATCATAGATCATAGATCATAGCAATATCTCAAGATGGGAAGATTTTGGGACAAAATGCATTTCGCCTCTGCTTCATCATGTGAAGTATGCATATCATTTGGCAGCTAAAGGATTTACTATTTTTCCTGATTCATATTTACCCCAACTATTCAGCACGATGAAGGGTCAGATGATGTCAACTTGTCAAAACAAGAAGACACATTCGCTTGGATCTGTGTATAATTTTTTTCCATTTGAATTATCCCAATGTATTAGGATGGTGAGGGGTGGAGCCGAATTTCAAATTGTAACACTCAAGCCCATTGTCGAAGGTGCATTAGTAAGGATAGCATCACACAAATGTTGCCCTCATTGGGCAACCATAAAGGTGCTGGGAGCAGACTGTCCAAATGGTCACAATAAGTCAAGTGCCATGGACTAGCACTTCGTCAACAGATCATGAGCCCAAAATAGAGGCCTTGATCAAAACCAACACACCTTAGTTCCCAAAATAATCCATTGTTAAGGGCCACCTTCATGAATCAAAATCATACATATAGTGGTGATCGCCAGGGTTTTACTACAAAATGGAATTTAGCAATTCGAAGTCCCCAATACACTCAACGGGAACTTCAAATCATATAGCAGTTAAAGAGAGAGAGAGAGAGAGAGAGAGATAATTCCTGTGGAATGATAAATATGCCACTATGCAAATTGCTTGCAAATTAATATACATTGCATCCATAACTGCAGGTGAGAGAGATGACACTGCAATGTTAGTACGGGAAAGACAAGAGGATGGTAACATATCGACCCTAGAACTTGCAACCCAAATCTTGCTTCCAGTTTGGCAAAGCTTCTGGTGCAGGAAATCCACCATAGACCACCTCTTTCTTACAGTTTTTATCCGTGTGCAAGTTTTCAGAACACACAATGAGACATAGATTATAAGATCACTCAAGTTTTGTTGACCATCCATACTGCAAGAGACGAATCCAAGGAACCAATTTGCGTCGAAAATATAGGCACAACAAGAGTCAAACGTCTAAAGCATGGCTTAGGGATACTGCAAGTATAGAGAAAGTTCACCGAGCCCCAAGCCATCAAATTCCTAGTGATTATAACAGAGATTCACCAGTCAATAATAAAATAACAAAAAAACAAAGAGAAACAAGTCAAATACCCTAAATAGAAACAACTGTCCCTCCTTCCCTCATTTTCACATTAAATTTATGTTTTCTAGCACCCACAAGAGAAAAACAATTTGCAGCATGATCTAAACATCCTACCCTTAGCGTCGCTGCCTCACAATCAAACAATTCTATATAACGTATCCAAACCTTAGTTGACTCATCAAAACTGAAGTCCACCACGCACAGCTGAACTTGGAATAAATAATACCAAAACAAGAGCTGAAATTATGGTCAGATAGACATTCAATTCGGACGGATTTCAACAGATGTAAAAGCAAATGACTCAACCAAACATAAAATACACCCCACTACACCCACTAAACCCTAAAACTCCCATTAGGGTTTAAAAATTAGGCTAAAAAACAAATTAACCGCCACCAAAAGCAAATCCCCGCCCGTATAATTTCGGCCTTGGATAGTTCCTTGAGCTAAAAAGCCAAATGGATCTAATAGGCCCCCTTGGCCGCCATGTAACCGTGCCCTGAGCCCTCAAAATTTCACTATATTAAATTTCAACAGGCAAAACATTATGATAAATTCATACATATATGGAATCAACAGTGTTTAATCCTATTCTAAAATTGACATGGAAATACAGCCAACATAAATGTCATTTCTTCGTAAAACACAGAAGACGGTAGAGAACAAAGAAGATGTATAAACAGAGGTTCCGCTTGCTTGCCTGAAGGCTCGTATATTAAGCCATTGCGCCTGGGAGACTCGGAGGGGGACATGGAATAGGAGAGCCAGGCGACTCCGGCGTGTCCGTGGGGGAAAGATCCAGGGCGTCACCCATGGCAGAAACCCTGCAAATAAGCCCCTCTAAAAAACGTTGAAGTCCCTTATAACAGCTGTTAAGCCCCTTGTCTTCTGCTCTGTCTTAAATGAGGTTTTCCAACACTCTTTATTGTCAGCCCGCCTATATACTTACGTATAAAATGGTTCTGAGTGACAGAAAACAAGTCGGATGAGATTGGAAGACGAGTCGGAAACCCTATTTTTCAGTTGGTCTCATGTGTATTCTGTGTTTAAAACAAAATAGCTATTAATTCTTTCTTATCTTGTTTATATAATTCTATTCCAGGTGGGCCTTAAGACGTTGGAATTTTTTATCAATTGTTCTCTCTATTCTTCTTTTCTTGAATGCCCAAAGAGTTTGAAAAAAGTGGGCAATTTTTCCCATCGTAAAATTGAGGTCAACTCCTTATTCCCATAGATAGGAGGGAGAGTTTATTGATAGACAAGGGTTAGTATCAAAAATCGCTATAATAAATGCACATAACATTTTATACTAACTAGTCATTTGATTATATGGGATATGTTTTGTTATCACTAGCAATCACATGTGTACAATGCAATGTGAACACCGAACGATATATGTTATTTGATTTAGAGGGATAGTTATTACTTGTGTAGTTGATGTTGATAATGGGTGTGATTGAATTTGTTAAGTGTAGGAATATAGATGAACCACTTCATTTAAAGGTTCCATCTCTACATTTCAAACTTGTTACAAATTCGTACATATACATTTGCAATTCTCATATCATGAGTGGTAGCACTTTTCTGTCAATTTTATTTGTACTAAACATGTTACATGAAGACTTTCGTACATGTGCAGATTTTTATCATGAGTGGTAGCCTTTTGTGGCCATTTTTTTTGCACTAAACATGAATACATTTGATATTTTTTGGATAGTTAATTACTTTTATAGTTGATGTGGTTTGTAATTATTTCAGGAAATTATGCTAGTGTTGCATCAGTTGTTTGGTTGTCCTCCACTACTGGCAGCTCCTCTAGTTTATCCAGATGAAATATTGAAAATACCTATAGCTTAGGAAATGCTCCACTCTTGCCAAATTCCTCTGGTAACTTCTCTATATTGGGGCAAGCAAGGATCTCTAGGTACTTAAGACTCACAAGTTTGTGCAAGGCAGGCAGTTGTTTCAACGTGTCACATTTGCACAAATTAATGTAGCTCAGATGTTGAAATCCACAAAATGAATCATCTATTGAAAGTAATTGAGGGCATACTAAGCGGATTTTCCTTACATTTGACATGGTAATCATGTCATGAAGTAGGATTTCCATCTGTGTGAGTTTCAAGGTCAAAGACTCCATTTCCTTCATGCTTTCTAACATTCCTTGTTGAATTGTTTCGCCATTGTTTTCAAGCTCCAACCTTTTGAGTTGTTTTAAGGTGCCCAAATCATTTATTGAGAGTAGCCGTCCTCTACACTTATTCCTTCCCGTCTCTACACCAAAACCATTCGGACAACCATTGACACTCAGGTATTCCAAAGACGAAAGCTGTGAAATCCCATAAGGTATGGACTATAGATGCTCACAATCATTGATGTCCAAAAGTTATAGGGAAGTCAACTTAGAAATGTTGGATGGGAGTTCTATAATATGGGAGCTATTAAGATCAAGTATTTGAAGGTTTGTAAGAGCAGGGATAGAGTTGGGGAGTCTCTTGATGGTGGTAGAGCCTAACCTGAGGCAAACTAAATGCTTCAAACATCGTATGCTTTTTGGCAACGATAAGACGATAGTCTGGACAAATCCAGAACCCTCAGAGAGATCATACTCCCAATCACTTATTGGGGAATTTTTGTCAAATCAGGATTGTTACGCATTAACCAGGAGTGGTTATGAGAAGATTCAAAAGTATTTGGAACATTAGTTAAACTGTTACCCATCCAAGAAAGAGAGCGAACTTATTCTCAATCAACCTCTCATTTAACCATATTTTCACCTCATCTTCCTCTTTACCATCCAATCTTTTATTTATTCGAAGAGCTATTTGTTTGACAAGATCATTTCTGAGAGCATTGAAAGAGGGAGTTTTTGAAACAATAATGTTGATGTGAGCAATAATCGGTTTTTGCAACCTGAATGGCGTATCCAACCATTCCAGAGATGATACCAGGATCCACCATTATTACACCACAAATTACTCAAAAATATAATTTCATTTTTAATTCACAAACAACGAGGAGCTATAATATTCTTCACCGCATTATTCTCAAACACGCGGGCTCTAAGCCCTTTGGAGCTCGTCTATACGAACATTCCAACGGGCTCAACTGCGAAGTTTCTCACAATTTTCTGACATGTACTTAATAATAATAATTTAACTACAGCTGCTTCAATATCCCCACGTGAGGAGGCATCGGAGGATTGTATGTCGTCGTATTCCTCTCAATCTCTGGCTCCATCTCTTTCTCGCACCTGACCCATTTCCCATTTCAATCATGATTTCTTCACCCATTCCCTCAAATAGGGATCAGAAGCATTTTTAGGAACAACCATGTTCTGGACCTGTCTAGAGGAGTTGTCCCATCCTGTATAAAGAATCACAAGCTTCTCTCCAGAGAGAAATGTAGCAGATCCAAACCAGCACCCCTTTATATCATACCATTTGCTTGGGGAAATCGCGGTTTCCAGCGACTCCCGATTCTGAAGATCCTTAGACACCGCATGCTCCCACACAATGCTCCCCATACCGCTTACTCTAGGATTGTCTTGGTAAAATAAATGATACAATCCTTTGTAAAACATGGGTCTGAAAAACCTCACAACATCAAACACAAATAATTGTAATGTTATCATTGCTCCCAATCATCCCGAATATGATAAGCTTTTAAAACATAGAAAGTTGCAGAAATGGAGAAATCAAAAAATTTGAAATGTAGTAGATCCAAACCAGCACCCCTTTATATCATACCATTTGCTTGGGGAAATCGCGGTTTCCAGCAACTCCCAGTTTATAAGATCCTTGGACACCGCATGCTCCCACATAATGCTCCCATATACGCATTGCTCTAGGATTGTACTGGTAAAATAAATGATACAATCCTTTGTAAAACATGGGTCTAAAAAACCTCACAACATCAAACACAAATAACTGTAATGTTATCATTGCTCCCAATCATCCTGAATATGATAAGCTTTTAAAACATAGAAAGTTGCAAAATGGAGAAATCAAAAAATTTATACTGAACTTGAAAGTCAAAGGAAATGATGTTTAAGAGCAGTAGTTTAATATCAGAAGAAACGGGAGGTGACTTTTATAAACTACAAAGATTTTCAATCTACAAAAAGGATTTGAAAATGAAGTGACTTGCATTGTCAACATTAAAAAGTGATTGTCAACAAAAAAGGACAGTAGCATATAGAAGACCATGAAAGCAATGAAAACTTTAAACTTGAGCCAGAGCTTGGAGATATGACAGAGATTCTTTTTCCCATGGAAGGGAAGATGCAAGCTTAATTATGAAGGCTCCGAAAGGTGCTTTCAGGATATGGATTTTCGTAAATCTTATGAGGTGAGTTGGGTACTCAACATTGTTCGTAGATATAATTTCTTAAAAAATTTACTGTGGATCTAGGCAAATGGGTTCCAGCTTAGCTTAGCTGATTGCATTCACATAAAATACAAAGATGGAACAATTAAATCATAGCATCCGTGAAATGTGCAGCGAACATTTGTGTTTAGAGACATTACTTTAGTGTGTGATTGTACAGTAGTGTAAACTATGATATAAAAAGACTTTGTGTAAACTTTCATGACCATTTAGAGATGCAGTTCACGGGCCACTAAAGGAGAAGAAACATCAGTCAGAGAGAAACATGAGCTTGGGCTTCCATAACAATTCCTTTTTGCACAGAGATATACTCTACAGAGGATGTGAGAGCAAGTGTTGGCTACTTGGGAAGGCACTGGATATTGTTAAAAAGTTTTCCCTAAGTCTCACGTATGTTAACATATTAAATTCAATTCAATTTTTTCAAATTATGAACCACAAATACGTATAATGCGGTGGTAAAATTTTGGATTAACATCATGCAAGTCGCGGGTTCCCTTCGATAGACCCCATCACGGTGATGGTTAGGGTTTAGTGGGCTCATGATCGGGCATTTTATGGCGGGCGGTGGATGATCCGCAAAAGTTTAATGCAATGGTAATGTAAATAGGGACTACATTGGGGATATACTCGAGGAAGCTTAGTATGGCCCATGTTAAGTTTAACAACAACTCTCTTAACCCAAATTGGTTCATGTTGCTCTAAAATATGTGTTTTGAGGTTCATGTTCGCAAGTATATATCAAATTTTGAACAAGCTCTGTGTTAGATGTCAAACGAAATTCTCAAGGAAGAAAAGGAGCAAAACCCCAAAAATGGTTACAATGGGCAACAAGAACAGAAAATAGGGAACCCACGATGAAGAAAATTTAAGGCCTAAAACAGAAGTAAAAACAACAACAATTAGGCTTGCTTCTTTTAATACAACTTTGTTTTCCATGGCTCATGCCCTTCACAGAAACATTGCAGAATTGTCTCCTAAGAAGGATCCCTTGGGAGAGCGTGAGGATGCTCAAAATTCAGTTGAAATGGAAGCAAAAGGAAAGTCGGTAATTGGGTCTTCTTCATCTCAGGTGCTCAGGAGTATTCTGAAGCAGTTTCCTAGCTCAAAAGACACTGCAAGCAATTCTGTGATGTACCCAATGAAGAAATTGAAGTATGGCGAAGCTTCGGCTCTAAATCCAGATTAAGGGTGACCATAAATCTTCCTGAAAATGAAATTTCATTGAGTCGTTTGAGGCATTCAATGTCTAATATCAGTCAGATCCCAAGTAGCAACAACCACGGAATAGTCAGGAGAATAAATTCTATGGGGAATTCAGAAACCCATCTAAACTCTGATACAAACGTTTCCGATTTTCCTTTCCCTGGTAGGCATTCCATGTCTAATTCAAGGGAAGACTACGTAGTGGTCCTGCACGACGAAAATGAATTCCTCTTGGGCTATTCAATCGCATAACAATCTGAAAGATGGAGGAACATGAAAAGCTTTGATAACAGGAAAAAACAGAGTTAAAAATAGTAGGAAAATGCGAAAACGTCCAGACGGCCGTCAAACCGTCAAACTTAACACCATCACAGAAACGTCCGGAAGTGCCTTTCCCATAGGGGGAACGCCTTCGATGTAATTATGATTTGAATATCGAAAGATTTTTAGCAAATCTGTTGTCCCATAGATTGTCTTTGGTAGCCTTGTAGACATTAAAATTTCTTTTTTGTTCTTCTTCTTCTTCATTTTCCATTCATTTCTATTGTGAAATTGTAATAAGAAAGTGTAATAAGTACACTAGCAATCGCATGTGTACAATGCAATGTGAACGTCGAACGGTATATGTTATTTGATTTAGAGGGATAGTTATTACTTTTGTAGTTGATGTTGATAAGGGGTATGATTGACAATTTTGATTTTCTATTAAAGCCAAAAAAATGTTGCGAAGTACATCGGAAGGGATGATAAACAATAGTTATTTGTGTAATAATCAAATACAAATGCAAGTGAGATATGTAAGTTTGCTAACACTCACTCTCGAGAATGTAGTGAATGTGAAGTGTTGACATCAAAGTAGATTGAAAGAACGACTAAGTGCTTTAACATATTAGCTCTCCAAGAAACATAAATGAGACAAAATATGCAAGCATATATAAACGAAGCTTAAATGCCCAATATAGGTTTTGAGTGCTTTATTACCTCAAAGAGTTTGAGAGCATCAGTGTCAGAGCTATTTTGTGCATATCCTACAATCATGGCATTCCATGAGACCACATCTCTTTAAGGCATTTTGCAAACAAAAATCCACTTTCCATTATACTTTGATGGATGTTCATACCTTGTGTTAAGGCTCCCATATTGGTATAGAAAGGGAGTATGCTAACAAATGTTGTGGAGGTTGGGTTTGCACTTGCCAAATGCATTCGCCTAAAAATTTGAAGGCATTTTCAACAAACCCATTTTATGCATATCCTATAATTTTAAGTCCATGAGATCACAACTCATTGAGGCATTTTATCATACAATTCACATGCCTTGTGTATGCTTCCACATTTTGCATACATGTCTACCACGACACTTGCAACTACATCTAACAAAAATCAGCTTTCCATTATACTTTGATGGATGTCCATGTCCTACTTTAAAGCTCCCATTTCGGCACAGGCTAGGATGATGATGGCAAAGGTTATGGAGTCTAGCAAAAGTCTTGTATCTATTATTCTTTAGTGAATGTCCATCCCCTGTTTTGACATAGGTGATTTTGTCAGTATGCTAGTAAAGGGGAATTGTTATTCAGGTTGGCTACCTGTTGGTTGCATTTGGTGAAATAGAGTCAATGCTTCACGAGGATGTCCATGTCTTCTATAAGCTACAATTATAATACTCCATGAGAAGGGGTTACAAATAATGAACCAAAAAATATATATTTAGAAAAGCCACTTCTCTGATATATGGACGTGACATTATATCTTCCATAACAAAATGGCACCAAATTTTATAATATCTCTATAAATACAAGGGTATGAGCATAAACTGACAATGATCTAAAAGTAAGTTTTGAATAAGCGCCCACCTTCCATTAGAAATGTCTTATTTGGGCACAAAGAGCTCTGCATATCAGAATTTTTCTTCTAAGGAAACAAAAACTTTAAAAATATAGTATTATTATGGAGAACTTTGTCTCATAATATACATGATATACATTTGTAGCCCTAGTGAACCACATTGTTTTCTCCAAAATCAGCAAACCAACTCCTAGTAATAAATATAGAAGACCCAACATTAAACATTAAAGAAGACCCAACTAAGAGTACCGACATTAAACATTAAACATTAGTTTGGTGTTTAGGGGTATTAGGATTTTTGGGAATGAGAGGACTAAACATTAAAGAAGACCCAACTAAGAGTACCAAGATCATTAGGGGTATTAGTGATAGATGCCAAAATGTTTAGGATGGTTATGATTTATAACCAATCAAATAAGAAAATGAGAACAATTAAAGAATGCTTAAAAAAATAAAATTATCTATTTAATCAATAATATTTTATTAAAACTAATAATTAATATAGAGATAAGTGCACTAAACACAAATAAAATAACATCAAAAACCAATAATTAATCTATAGATAAGTGCACCAAACACCAAAAAAACATTTACAAAATTAAGGGTCTAAAACAAGTAACTTTAAACTATTTTTATAGTTGTAGAGTGACATGCATTCACGTATTATTGAGTAATACAGATGCATACAAATTATTATTTTTATATCATTTATATGCTCGCCCTCTATCAAGGAGTTTTTTTCTTCTTTCATTAATTGTGATTTATATATTTACAGAATAATTTCTCTCTTTTATCAAGGACTTTTATTTATTCCATTAGACAAGTGCCTACTAGAATTAATTTTGATTTGTTTAGAGTAGCATGATTGAGAATAAAATTGTTGTAGATTGAATGAATACAAGTTGTGAAATCGCAGCAAAAACAATTGCAATGGGATTTGATATGTTATGAATACTATATTGGATGTGTATGGGCCACCATGACTTTTGATTTGGTTTCACCTAATAAGATCGTGCAGCATTTGTCATATTCCTCCTCCAACTTAGCTATCATGTCAACATTAAAAGGGGCATCTCCATGAAAATTGCTCATCAATGTTGAAATAAGCTCTTAAACTTTATGTCATAGGACCTTCATTAAGAAAATTATTAGTTTCAGGCGCGTAGTTCATGCACCCAACAAAATCTATACAGCTACCATTTCATACAACCAAAGGGAGTTTTAAAAAATTTACATAGAGCCACTTTTTAACGTGGGAATGAATGATCATGAACATGGTAGGAAAGTCACATATGTGTGAGGAAGCTAATCCCGTGGACACGAAGCATTCAGGCCTGATCTAATTGTCAATTCTTTAAGGAGGGAAAATGGAGAATGAAATGTGAACACATTCAAGCCATTTATTTTATATAACATCCTATTGGTTCTTCAATTTTATTCCCTATTGCTATTGCTATTGCTTTTTCCTCAATTGATTTCAAGAATATAATTTTGAGAACCTTCTTGTGCATTATCCATGTGTCCTTGATTGAGAACTTCCTCCATTCTCGGTGGGTCCTCGAGGCCTTTTTGTATTGTAACATCCCCATTTTAAAACACCAGAACAAGGGAATTTTTTTTTATATATAACGTTCTCTGTTATGAATTATAAAATTCAAACACACGTTCAAGATTTAATAATTGTTCTCTGCCCAAACAACACAGTTTGGATCATACAATTTCTTTTAAAAACGAATGTTCCCTGTTCACATATTTACAATATGGAACACACATTCAATGCCATTCAATCTTATAACAGATTCTATATGCTGTTGTAAATGACTCGATGAATCGCCGATCCTTCCATTTTCATGGCTCGGAGTTTCAACGATCCTTCATTTCATGACTCTAAGCAACAACCGATCCTTCATGTACATGACTCAGCGGCAACAACCGATCCTTCATGTACATGACTCGGCAACAACCGATCCTTCATGTTTGTTTATGCATAGTATATTTTATATACTTGTTCTCATAACCTTCCCCGGTTATCGAAGTGATCCATTTAAGAAGCCTATCTGAATATCTGTTACTGATATTCATCTGACATCCTGCATCTTAAATTAAGTGATAAGGACAACGCAACCAGCAATTGCGATACTTTGGCCAAAGATTTTCACATGCTTTGCATGATCATATTCCTGGATGTGATACACATCTACGGAATACGTCCTTCACTTCACTTCACCTGTTATCTAGAATGGTCTTTCCTGGTTCCTACCAGTCCTCAACGTTTAAGTTCAGTTTTAAACTTTCAGTTCCAGTTAGTAATATGAACGGGTATAGGAAGGCACTCCTGGTAACTAAAGATACGCAGACATACGGTGTCGTTACCCCACGACTCCGTGTGTCTGATTATCTTTAGTATTCCGGAGTCACTCCGTATACCAGATCATACCCTATCCCCACCCCAGTTAAGATCTACACATTCAGCCTATGTATTCTAAATGTTTTAATTCGGGAGGGCATTGCTATATGTCAGCTGCAACATTGTGTCGTCATGAAGACCCCGTCTTCATGAAGACACCTTGCTGTAGCTGGCGTATGCCAATGTCCTGCAGAATCCACCCATCGAGAATACACATCCTGCTCAAGTGACTTAGCCACGAGTAAATAGTTAAAGCAATTTTCAGCATCCACGCTGATCCCTTGATCCTCGTTTCCGTTGCAGTTGTATATAACTAAGAGGGACTAAACTGTCCATTAGTTTGCTAAGTATCGTCTCCTTCGTATCGAAGGGCTACATTTCCTTACTTGGTTTATTTCTTAATCATTGGATTAAGCAGCCCGTACGCAACGGACGTAATAAGTTTAACCTATTAAACTTAGCCAAGATGTTTCCAACTGCAACTAATTTCAGAATATTAACTTATTAGACGTCATTCAAACGAGGTCTAATCTTCGAGAAATGAATTCATTTGTTCCCCTTAACGTTATATAGTTAAGGATCATTAGTTATGGATATATTTATCCTATATCCTTTATTCTGAATTTTATCAAACGGGATCATTAATGGGGTTCGAAAACGAAGTTCGAATACTCCCAATTTAAATTGATATTCCTTAGCTCCTAAGCTAATCCTGAATACCTTCTGATTATGAAATCATATTCTTCTTAATCCTTTTAATGTCAATTAAAAATTCATCTTTACCCAAGTATGAACTAATTGCATTGTTCAACTTAAAAGTTGTATTTAAGTAAGAATAGATATCAGTTTCAATTCAACATCCATCCAAGGATAATGAAACAATTCCAAATCAGGAAATAACATCATATTTCCAATTTAAACAACAATATCAACTGATATAATTATTGAAAATATCACACTTGTAACTGTATTCAATATTGTAAGTCATAATTTGTACATTTGCCAATCCAGCTGATTGGGTATAGTTTATACAAAGCATCCATACAACTCATGGTGAAGAATATATTTTCTTCTTTCACAATTCCTCAAAGAGGAATAAAAGCAACAGTTACAATATAATTTACATCTAATCAAGAGGCATCAGAAGACAGCCACGTCTTCATTCTAATCAAATTCCATCTGCAAAATGAATTGCACGGGTCAGTTCAATGAACTGAGCACATTAAGCACTTATCCTTAAAATAAGATGCTTCAACTAACTGTTTCAATAAAAGAACCCTGCTTTTATGAAACGACAGAAAACATCAATCTCAAAATAGGCACAAAGGAGAGATCAGCATAACAACTGAACTATCAGAAAAATATCATCACAATCAGCCAAGGGACTGCTGTCCCGTTTCCACATAATCATTGCAAGTATCAATTTACAATATTTGTAACGTTAGGAATACAAGTAGTTTGCTGCCTATATAGCATACAGTTATCCTTTCCACGCCTTTCATTAATAACAAATGCAAAGGATGAAACTAACTGAATATAAATCCATTACTTTCCTTTCCGTTCATGAAGCATGTTAAATTTAAAGCATTCAAGTACAACAAGAAAGCGAACAACAATGCATATAGTAGCTCCCATCTAAGCACTATAAAATTCATCATTCACGAATTCCAGATTTCCAACTGAATGAAAGAAGAAAGATCATTTTTCTAAAACATTCATTCATATCTCTATTTCCTTCCACATGACTGTCCTAACAGTGGAATCCAAACGAAAATCAATTCAAGATAGCAGTTCAGAGTGAAACTTACAAAATCCACTCGGAATTCACTTTCCGGCAGCAAGAATAATTTCATTTTATTCCAGTTCATATGAATACCAAACAGGTTAGTAAGACATTATATTCATCGTTGAGCAAGCCATATCAATATGCATACTAGGTATTTGCTATACTAGAAGATTCCCTACTTCTTACACTGTATAGCTAACCAACAACAATTATGCAACCACGCAAGTATATATTCATATGATCTTTTATACCTCTGAACGCATATAGTTCTTAATAACAAGTGGTACATTGCTGTTACCTACAGCAAGATCGAGTCATATGCACTATAATTCCAATGTCACTTTCAGAGTCCCAAATAGCAAAAAGAGAAGAATTCATTCTCTATGATTTCATTAAGAAACAATCATTGTATTCAGAATGAAGTAAAAACATTCAAATCATGTTTTTCTTAGCATGACAACTCAACTTAGAAAGATAACAGAATAAACGTTCTCATTGATAAGCATCTCACATAGCCAGTACAGCTGCAATCCAACGAGCTACAACAATGAACATTCCAGCCAAGTTCGCATTCACAAGATAGTAAAAAAAAAATATCAGAAGGTCAAACCACGACTGCTAAACGCAATGGGGTCAACCTTCATTACAGCAAGAAGAAATTATAATCATTCATTGCACAGAATACAAAACCAGTTTGTAATTGCGTCTACAGCCCGAACAGGAAGACCGAACAGCATCTATGAAACACAATAAAACCATCTTATCCTCACAGCAAGGGAAACACAGTCCAATCATAACCTCTGAAGGAAAAACAGTTAACTTTCCTCTATTTTCATGGTTGCTAAAACGTATTCGCTCATTTCCTAAATAAGAAAAGGGCACAACAATGAAAGTATTGCTATTACTTCATTCAATTCGAGTTCAAATACTCAAGAAAACCCAAATGCCATTTCCATTAAAATCCCAAAACTGGAGAAGGAAAAGGATCCATTTCCTTAAAAGTATCAACAAGGACAACTTTATCCAGCTATTACTTCTTTCATTCAAATTCATCAGCAAAAGAACTGATAGTTTCAAAAGAGAAACAACTCAATTAACACGTACAGACCCGTGATACATATGACAATTTTTCCCAATACTGTTAAACAACCAGCACAACAGGAAAGCATTTCATTCAAGAAATACAAGGACAGCTGAACTCAGCGACCAATAACAGTATTTTGTATTGTTTCCAAAATGACAGCAAGATTCAACAGAACCCAAATTACAGCAATATATGCGACTGTATTTCCATTTCCTCTTTTCTTGCAAAGACAGTTCCACATACACAGTAAAGAAACGATTGCACTAAAGGGAAATCATTTACACCATAAGGAACGATTACACAGCCTGTTCCACTTCCAAACAACACGAACAGTGAAAGAATTATATCTATTTCAAACCACGTACAGTCAATCACCCGATACAGTAAATCATTTTCCAAATCGATTCAAGCAACAACATATCAAGGCCGAGCAACCAGAAGCAGTTAAGCTTATCATTTTCCAAAGAAAGAAGCAAGAACCAACAAAATCCATTTCAAATCAACTCAACAGCAATCATTCAATCCCAACCCAAGAGCAGGGTTGTTTTAATGAAACACTTAATCAAAGCAAAGATTTTTAAAGAGAAGGGCTTAACATGCCTGTATTCTCTCTTCCAGAACTCGAAGAAAACGTTGTTTGCCGCGTTTTTCCTTCCACAGCAACAGCACAATCTCTCCAACACTTCCTTCCTTCTTCAGGCTTAACAACAGCCTCCAAATCTCCACAAAATGTCAAATGCCAAGAGCTGGTTCGACCAAACGGACCAAGAAACCAAATGCAGAGCAACTTTACAAAAGGCTCGAACCAACAAAAATGAAAATCAATTTTTCCTCATGCTGTTTCCAAGGCGAACTGGTCGCGAGGACCAAAAACCATTAATGCATTAAAGGCTTTGCCTTTTTCCTCACTTTCCGCGCCACCGCCACTTGGGTTGGCGAGTTCTAAGTTTCAAATTTTCCAAGCCAAACTGAACTTGGCTCTATTTCAAAATAGATGCCTCTAAATTCCTTACCTGCCCCGCCAAAACTGGCGCCGTCCACGAAGGGACAGTTCATTTAATACCAATGAATGCCTCCTTCCCATCCTTATCCCTTTCTTCCCAAGGGTCTGCGTACCCCTTAGTTTAGGATTAGTTTAGGTTACATAAATCATTCGACCTAGGTCTTAGTTCAACCTTAGGTTTTAGAATTTAGGTTTATTTTTTCCCTTTTTTTTTTTTTTTTGTAATTTAAAAATCCACTTAGGATAGTAGTGTAGGATGTATGTTAGGCCTTAGGGTTAGTTTAGGTTTAATTCACACTAACCACTAACACTAACAACTTCCTTCCAGCCCCTTACTAACATTCACGTTAACGCAGAGCAGGACGTTCCGTCCTTCAGATTACATGCCAAGGCCACCCGTGTCCAGGCGTTTCTCGCCCCACGAGGTCCCAAATTCGACAGTACAGGTTCAAAATCGAACCCCTGTCGTTGGCATTTTCGTGCTAGCTATTCACACCTGTAATCAGGCGCTGCACGCTCATAATAATCCTAGTCCAGTTCAAGTGTGAATTAACATAGAAAACACAAGAGGACCTCAGCATACTTGAATCAATGGAATTGATTCAGGGTATGCTGTCAATCAGCACAAGAGCAAGCAATTATACGACAATCTGTCGTCACATCAGCAAACACACAAGTACAATATTTGTTGTCCCATGCAATAAATCACAGTATGCAAGAATCCAAATTAGCAACACATTCTCTTAAGATCAAAACATATCTTAACATGTTTGCTTTCATTCCAAGAGCTATAACAGTATGTAAAACATTCACCAAGTTAACATACAAAATCAGAGTGTTACATGTATCATATGTGTTGTTGGTGGCCTCTTGCTCTTGTGAAAATCTATATAAATTGATGGTTGTATTTCAATCCAATCTCCCCCCTTCTCTTCTTCCTTTGGTCTTTATCTATGAAGGCATTGCTCCAAAGGTCTCTCTTCTCACTATATCCTTGTTTTGCTTCCTATAATCATTAGGTGCCTTACAAGTACCTTTAATTGTATTGCCTGCACTTTAGGTCTCCCACCAATGTGATAGGAAAATGAATGGGAGTCATTAAAATCAAAATCTTATCGGCATCCAAGTGGCTGAATCGGGGTTGAGTATTGTTATGTTATGTAATGGATGGACATGGATAAGGTTCACATGGTGTTTCCTTCCTCTAGTAACTTAGGCACACTCCTTGGATCAATAAACACTACCCAAAGTAACTTCCATTTTTTATCAACGCAATTATAGAACCATGAACAAGTTTCATCAATCAATCACAGGAAAGTTTGTGTCTTAAATTTTGAAAATTCCATTTGATTGGAAGACCAAGAGAAAATCTTACAAACACAACAATGATGACAACGTGGTGGCTTAAACTGACAACATTTCCAACAGTACCAAAATCTTGAATTTCAAGGGACATTTACACCTATTATTTGCTGAAAACTATGTCTAGGTAAATAAAAGATAGGTCAAACAAAACAAAATCCAATCGAGCAAAATGATCTCAACGTAAATCTAGCCACAAATATCTCCATGTCCAAGAATTACATAACTTGTGAAGTGTTGATTAACCCTGATGCATGTCTGAAGACAAGAAGGAAAGTCTTTGGTCAGTCACTCTGCTATTCTCACATAGATTTTATAAACTATCTAAAACGTAGACCATATTCCCGATAACAAAGCCATAATAGAAGCTTACCATTATTGACCTTCCTAAATTCAGTTAAGACTGGATATATATTCTCAAAGGCTATGTATGTCTCATCCATTACCTACATTTGTGGAGGACAAGCTAAAAGTCAAGTTTTTATTTCAAAATGAGAATGAGAAAATAGAATACTACAACACAAGAATCAAAAGATGTAAGAAGTTGAGGTAAAGGCACCTTTGCTTCCCAGTAAGGACAATCTTTCCAAAAACAAAATGAGAAGAACAATTTTAGGTTGTTTCATCCGATAAATCAAGCCTAGGAATAATTTTGGCTAATACTTGTAGAAAGAAACATAAAATATCAATACAACTATGTAGCATCAAGATAGAGACAAATTTACTGACAATTGCCCACACAACTTACACTTGAAAAAGCACCATGCAAATATCCAAGCCCTTCGAATCTTATACAAAATTTCACATCACATGATCCCACAATATTCCGGATCTTAAAGTCCTACATATTAGCACTATTTAGATCTTAGCATTATAACAAATGTCAAATAAAATACATGCTTCAAATGATTATTTTGTTGATGTAAGTGGATAAAATCCTTCATGGGGTATTACTTGAACCGGCGGGAAACCCCAACTTTTGGATAATTTGAGCATATTGCAACACAACACAACCAATGTTAGCACCAACTAATATAAAAATGGTATTATAATAATTCTAAATGTGCGCAAACTAAACACCAAAATGTTCATAAGATGGCCAAAAAAACTTAGCTGCAATAGAAAATCAACTGTAAAATTTCCTTAGTATTTTTTATATCCATACTTGAAATACTTTCATAAGGTCTTACAGAGACTCTCAAATGAAAGTTGCATTGCATGCAACATTCACGTGACATGCCAAAAAAAGTGAATTGGTCTGTAGAGAAATTTTTGGTTATATCTACACCTATATTGAGGAAACCTTGAAAAAAATTAATGATAGGAATGTCCCCAGACAAATTGTTGTAGGAGAGGTTTCTGTAAAAGAAATAGAGCCATCTACAGTATCATATGAGAATTAAATTTGCAAATCATATCTTTCAAAACTTCACAAAGAAACAGTGGAAAAAGCAATCCTCACAATGTAGCAAGGCTGAAACAGTTGGCTAACTACAATGGCACTTCCCCTGATAATTTTGTTATTTTTCAATATCTTGTATATGATCCATTTCAATATTATTTGAACATCAACACAAGCCTGCCAAAAATTTACATTTAAGGTATAGTTGAAAGGAACATATAGTGAGACTAAGTTTTATAACTGCCCAAGCTCTTGAGGAATAGGACTGATTGCCACAAAGATCTCTACATTGAAAAAAAGCACACTAAATTACGATTTCCCTTGAAATGAAAATACATAGCATATAGAACCAAAAAAATGACCTTGTGAGTTAAATAATTAGATTGTCAGTATAAAGAACATACATATCCAGAAACTTCAAGCCCTTCCTCTGAACAATCTCTTGAACTAAGGGGACAAAACTATTTTTACTGTAGCCGGCTTCAGATATTTTCAAGGGACCTTCTGCTGCAACAAAATAGCACCGAAACCCCTCCATGGGATTGTGCCCAGGTGACAGAAATATGACTTAAATCCAAAACAATGAAATCATTGTTTTACATTGTTCTAACCTTGAGAAACTACATCTTATTACAGTTAAGCAATACAATTGCAATCATCAGAAAAATGGTAAATTTTAGTGTCATTACAAGCCTTTATCAGAATTTCAATCAAATGATCTTCTTTTCTCATATTGTTGTTGAACCAACAAAGAAAATGTGAGATGTAAATATCATAAATCATGGCTTTATCTGCAATAAGTTTGAACCAAACGATCTTCTTTTCTCATATTGTTGTTGAACCAACAAAGAAAATGTGAGATGTAAATATCATAAATCGTGGCTTTATCTGCAATAAGTTTGATTTTCTTTAGTCTACTGCAAGCTCGTTAAAGAAAGGATCTAAACAAATTAAGAGATATGGTCATTGCACCTTCAAAGATTCAAATAAGTAGTGCAACAAAATAAAAGTACAATGCAAAATATGATAAAAAACAATATCCCCTATTTTACTAGGTCCTAAAGAAGACCCTCCTATGACACTCATCAAATTACAATTTTTTGGCCATTTTTTTTTCAATTCAATTACATAGAAGAGACTTGTTTCAAAATTGGGTAAACTGGCACACCCAATTTGAATTAGCTAAACTGGGTACAGTAGGGTAGGCTATTCAGATTTGAACTTGCAGGTTTCATGGCAAAAATCTATAATTAAAAGATTGAAAATGAAAGATACTAACTTGGGTATAGCCTATAAGTCATTGAAGTCATGAGTTGAACAAGTATCATTGTCAAAAAAAAAATTGAACATAAACATACCCACTACAAAAGCTAAATGGATAAGTACCATTATTTCTGCTTGCATGAAGTGCCTCCTGCACTTCCTTCTTGTTGATGTATGAAGACATGTCATCATTAGCACAGAGGTTAATTCCATCTAGGATTCATTGACTTACTCCTTTCTAGAGCTTGGACATTTGTGTGTCATATGATTCATTACCTAAACAAACACGTAAGGTAACATCGTAAACATCCACATCTCCAATTTCTCCATCCACTTTGTTGAATACATTGTTACAAGCTTCAGATACACCACATGTAATAAACTCTTCTATCCATAATTTAGAATTGTTACACACAGTCTGAGTAAGTTGGTAAGTTTCATCCAAGATCAAACCATGTGACCATTGAAATTCATTATTGTTTATATTGATCTCAATATAAAAATAGGGATTGCCCATCTGCAACCATTTGAAATTACAAAGCATATGTGTCATCAATATTTGCCTAGTGGCTGTGGAATGTCAATTTAACACCACCTCATTTCCTTATATTGTTTGCAGGACATATTGTTCCACATCTTTGCCATAATTGAAACAGAGAGAAAACATATTTGAAGAAAAACCAAACTGTGAACATACAAGTAGTCCCTTCAGTTTGATAGGGGTGATGTTTGGATTTTTGTTGTAATCCAGCACAAGGGTTGCCAATTGAGGAATATAGTGCCCTACAATATGAAAATTATTACAAGGCAATGATCACACTTAATATGTCTTAACCACACAAATGATGCATCTATTTCCAAAAGAAGAAGTTCTTCTCAAGACTGAACCAATACATTTTCTAATACATTGTAATCAAAGAAAGGCTTGTTTATACCTCCATAGCTCTCCCCTGTTATGTAAAAATCTACATCTCTAAACTCTGGAAATTTCTTGAACCAATTCAAAAGGAATGCCAAATTGTCCTTAGCTGCAACATATAGGAGCCTTACATTACTTTTTAGGCTTATTCAATGCAGAGAGAATAAGCAAAAACAATATCCAATTTTTAATATAACATCATTCACCAAAATTTATAAGAACTGATGTTAAACTCCAATTTAAACAAATTTTCTAGATCATTGGTTTATGATATTTATATTTCTTAGTTTGTCAAATTTAAAAAATCTTTACTGGTGTTTTGATACTACTATGGTAAGATCAACAATCGGTTGTACTCTTTTGGCTAGCTAAAGTACTTTCTCATAATGAAGTCTTAACATGTTGACAATTGCAGGGGCATCAGTTCTTACTTCTAGATACTAGGTGCGGACGGATTAGTAAGGCAACATTCATTTTGGTCTCAAAATCTATTGCCTTCAAATACCAAAATAGTTATTTCTCATCTAAGTTTTCTTATTATGTTTCTTTTTCTTTCTTTCACTGTCTAACACCCATAAGGGTAAAATATTTGATAGAGCTAAAACAATGTATAATGGATACAAAGTAAGCTTAAGGGGAAAAAGTGGCATATATTATGAAAAGAGCTTTGTGAGATGAGTTACTAGTCAATGTATCATTAAACAAATTGCAATCTGAACTCGTATTTGAATAAGAACATCCCACTCTAATTGGGCTCTCTACATACAACATGTTTGTCTCTGCAATCATTGAATTTGAAATATCAGTAATGAGAAAACACTGATTTGATCAATGCAAGGAATCAGGATACAATGTTAATACAATGTTTCAAATCATCAGTGGGTCGAATCATTAGTGGCGAGCCCTAACACAACAAACCTTAAATCTGAAACTGCTTGGAAGTCTGTCAAATATGCTTTAAAATTATCATCCAAAAGAATGTTAAAAGTGTTCACATCCCTGTAATAATATCAAAATATGAATCTACAATGTACAGATCCATTTTTCTTCATAACATAATCATTTTACTCACCATGTAAGATGTCCCAGAGACTGCGAATATCCATGTAGACTCACAAGATTACGATGCGTGATGCTTCCAACTCAATTTCAAATTCACACAAGATTTGTGGGTATTGCAATCAATGAAGTCACATGTCGCTCACTATAATCTAGTTTCTGGGCATCTAGGCATGTGGTCTACAACAAACTCCCATGTTCCCCTGTTCACATGGTCGACACTTTGGTAGTGTCGGCCCCTACCCCTATTCCTTTGTAGTTTGTTGTGGTTATCGACAGATTCAAAAATTAACAGTAAACTTACTTTGCCTCATGTCAAAAATTTAATGATGTACAGATCGCCTCTAAGCAGCTGCCCGTTGGTTATTTGTGAGAAACCGTGAATCTACTATTTCTCAGCTGCATAAAATAATAGTGAAAAAAATTGCTAGAATTTGAAACCAAATTCGTTGCGAGAGGGAATTGATGTGCTCCTCTGGCCTGCAGACAAGCGAGTCGGGTCAAGGGAGTTTTTATATTATAATGGCGGCAATCGAACCCTCTACCCCTCCATGGGAAAAGAGGAAACCATTGACGACCCTTTCCCATGCAATTCCAGTCAACACCTCTGTTTCGTATGATCTCGACTGTCGAATATAGAGAGATGTTGAGTATTATGAGATTCATACAAAAATATGAGAAATTCTATTGAAAAGACAGTAAGATTCGTTTAAACCACTGGTTTGTCATCTGCAAATCTGGATGATCCATCCACATCGACGACTCACAAGTGTTGACAGGGTCCAACACAATCTTAACCCCACTTATCTTCTTCTATAAGATCATGCATGCACTAAAAATAAAAGGGGATAACTCCACTTAAAGCCAAGAATAGCAAAACCTTCACTTTGGTCGTCAAATTTAACACAGTCCCATGAATGTCCACAAAGCCTTTTCCCATAGGGGTAATGCCTTTGGCGTAATCATCTATTTCCAAAGCGTGTGCGGAAGCTTAGAAAAATTACGATAACAAAAACATGAAACAAAGTATGAAATTGGTCGATTTATATTTAATTAAGGGTGTGGTAGAGTACCAAATTTTGAATGTGATTTAAGTTTTTTAACTTTGTATAGAAATAAAAAAAGATGGATTATTCATCTTGGGAAAGTAAGGTAGATATTACAAAACAATAAATTTAATTGAATATTTTGAGTTTGATTTAGAGTAACCAAGAATGTGAAGACTAAAGGTAATGTAAGGCATTGGGTAAATATTTTAAAAAGGAAAATAATTGACTTCATTAACTTTAATTTAGAGTTGTCGATGGGGTTTGGGTGGAGCGGTTAAGTCGGATGGTTGTTTCGGCTCCACCCAGGTTCAAATCCCACTAAGGCACGATCCCCGTTCAGGGTGGTAATGTCCGAGGTGGTGTGGGGTGCGGAGTTGGTTTTCACTGAGGTAGTTTCGGATCGAGAAGACTTGCGCTAGATGTGTGTTCAAACATGGCGGCTCATGGTTCGCTTGTGGTGTGTGCATGTGTGGTGGCTCGTGTTTCGTTGGACGCGTGTTCAAAATATGGTGGCTCGTGGTTCACTTATGGTGGGTGCATACGTGGTGGCTCATGATTCGCTTGATGTGTGTGGCGGCTCACCATTTACCAATTGTTGAGCTTAATTGATATATCTTGGTTGATTGTACTCACGGTCAAAAACGTTAATCCCGGTTCATAGCTCGATCAAAAGCATTTATCTATTAAAAAAACTTTAATTTAGAGTAACCAAGAATGTGGAAACTATGTGTAATCTAAGGTATCGAGGGTAAGTAGGCTTGTTGCGATTATAAATCTATTGAGCATGGTGCGTAATGAATTTAAATAAGCTACAAGTATGTTGGAGGGATCAAGTGGGCATTAGGAGTTGGAAGGCTCATTATAATTTTATGTAATGTCCCCTTTTCTTGCGAGGCCTAAGGGCCTAAGGGAGTCGAGTCCAAGTCGTGGTCGGACCCGAGGGTAAGTGGGCAATGTGGACTGGAAGCTTTTGGGAAGGGGCCACGTGGTTCTAATATTCTAATTTTGCATTGAGGGTCACTTTTGGACCATGACGACCTAAAGGGGAAAAGTAACTTAAGTTACTTTATTTTATTGGCCCCTCCATGGAATGAAATGCGTATAGGGTCTGTTGGGGCTCTTTTGCCTTAAGGAAGCATATAAGGAGTTGGGGGAGAAAGGAAAAGGAACTTTTTATCACATACATTTTATCCTCCTTCACGTGTAGCTATTGTTTGCGCATCTACAACTTGTGGAGTGAAATCCCACAGGGACCCTAGCTTCGTGGTGAGAGACCCGTCCCTAGCTAGCATGGCATTCTTCGGTAGAGAGAGAGATCTACCCAAATCTATCATGTTGGAGCCACTTTGGTGTCTTCTGAGATATTATCGAGGTTCGAGAGGAAGGGTTTGAGGATTTTTGGGGGCATTTGGGGAAGATAATCAAAGGGGTTCTAGATCAGACTTACGCCAACCATTTGGGCTGGACTTAGCATCACTTTGAAGGCGCTTCCATTAGTTTCCAACCCCTTTCCAAGTGAGGCGACTTGCAGCCTTATTTGGAGGGTTTTCTAGTTGGTCCCCTTTAGATTTAAAGGTTAAAATGTCATTTTCTATACCTGTTAATGTTATTTCCAAAGACCCTTAATTTTTGTTCTTGTATTTGGGGAGTTAGAAACCTCTAAAGTTTTACAGCTGTCTAGGGCACATTGTGCTTTTTTTGGCAACATTTTAATTTGCGTAAAATTCTAAAAACAATTTTATTATGTCCTCTATAATAATATCAAGCTCTCTTTAAATTTTCAAGTAATTCGAGTGGATATTTTGGGAGATATTGATTTTATTTAGTTCGTTGTCCTTACTGTAAAAATCTGCATAAATCAAGTATTTTATTTGGCTACAAACTTTCAATATTTGGTGCATTTTTAAGTGGTATCCCATAAGGGATATTATAGTGGTATCAGAGTTGTTGTTCCTCCAACTGTGTGGGTTAAATATGGTAGTTTGGAAAGATCTCAATGTGGGTTTTATGAAGGAAATGTTCACCAACATGGTGAAACAACAGGAAGCCACTAACCTTTATTTGAGCCAACTCACTCAGAATGTGAATCAAATCAAATCTAGGGACAATAAGGAACACGATGAGAACACTGATAAAGGGCGGCCAATAAAGGTGATTGATGAGGATTCTTGTTGGAGGAAATGCCAATCTTCGAGTAGAGGTTTTAGAGATAATATGTCATTTCTAGATTATTGCATGATGAAGATTAGTAGCTAGCCCAAACGAGGTTATCATATACGGTACACTGAATTACAAAAGAACTCACTTAAAGAAGAAGCTTCTAGAGAAAAAGGTATGATGTCCATTGAGAAAAATAATTGCATTAGTGAAACTTTTCTTGTTAGAGAAATTAATCCCGTCCAGGAGAAGAAATTCATATATGCAAGCAAAGAAGATGTAATGGAAACTCTAAAAAGGTGTGAGGAATGGAATAACAAAGCTAGAGCTGCTAAATTGATAGCCGCTCAAGCAAGACAACACCTACAAGAGTTCAAGGAAAAGATGTGGGCAAATGATGCAAGGAAGTCTACACCCACGAAAGAAGACTCTATGGAGCAGCTGACACATGAGGAGGAGCCTCACATGGATACTTACAGTGAAATTGCAGCTTGCTTTGTAATTTCCAAACCAACAACTTTTGATCAACTTTTAGATACTTACAACGGGCACTTAGGTAATAATGTTGGGAGCAACTCAACACATGTCTATCTTGAACACACAGAGGACATTAATGACATTGAAAGGTATAAATAGCACACTAATGTGTCTTATTTATTGTTGCTTATTCAATTTATTTCCATCATGAGATGCATGGTATGATAGATGATGAAGTTTTCATTACGGAGTTTGTTGAACAATTGCTCAACTATGCGTATATGAGCAACTTGTGGATGATATATGGTGGCAATTTTTAGCTCACTTAATAGATACTGAGGGCTCATGGGCATTATAAGATATGGGATCCTGGTAATATGTGGCCATTATCCAAAACTATCAATTTTGATTTTGAAAACTTTGTGACTGATTTCATAAGCAAAAGAAGGAATTCAAATGTGTCTTTTGGGATTACAAGAGTTGGCAAACATGATTTCTTCATTAGAGACTTCGGTGCAAGAAGGGAGAGTACCTCTAAAGGTACTAGCATTGGTTTTATGATTGCTAAAATGGGTAAGAGAATATTTTTTATTCATCTTCAGCCTGTTGGACTATGTATAACAACAATCATAATGAGAGGAGAAAATAGCAATATGGGACATTGGGGTCAAATAGGTGAGAGTGGACATTCAGGGCAGTGGCCTCCCCCTTCTTTTGCCAGGCCTTTAGGGCTTCTCGAACCTTCTTTCTTAAAGGATCCGAAAGTTTCATAGGTACAACAAGTAGATATTTTGGATGAGGAGTCTTATTGGGAGAGGAACTAGACCTTGAGTGAGGGCTTTCATAACAACATGTCATTCTAGAAGTATTACAAAATGAAGATTGGCAGTAGACCCAAGAGATATCATCAGAAACAGGTACTAGAGTTATAGAGGAGATTGGGATAGATCTCCATTCCACACTTCGATGGTTCTAAGAAGTGTATTGCACCGACTTGGGTCCAGAAGTTGAAGACATACTCCGACTTGAATCCAATGCACAAGGAAGATGCAATTAAGTTTGCAATCTTACATCTTGAGGGAGACACTCAAGATTGGTGGCATCATGGGTTGATTACACATTACTACTTATGCAGAGTTCACGTAGAGGCTGGTGAGTAGATTTGATAGGAGGGACCCTAACAAGTATTTCAGGGAGTGGACTCATTTGAGACAAACCAGTCCCCTAGATCAGTACATTGCAGATTTTCAGAGATTATCAGTCATGGTACCTGATGTCATGGAGATGAGGTTGATTTTGCTGTTCATAGTAGGTTTGATAGATGCTTTCACTAGGTTTGTGAAGGCATTTGAACCTTCTTCTTTACACGAGGCTGTTAGGAAAGCTCGGGACTTGGAGTTATCCACTCCAAAGCCGAGGGCTCCACCTCGCATTCAGCAAAGGGAACCTCCATCTGGATCAGATGAACATCAGCAGAGGGAGCCTCCACCAAGGTAGGAGGTGGTTAAAAATCCAATCATTTCCCATGAAGACAGAGATGAGTTGAGGCGAAAGAAACTATGTTTCGATTGCCACACACCTTGGGGTTCCAGGACATGATTCCAGAGGGTAGAGGAAGGCCCAATTCGTTGAGGTCTTCGAGGAGAGTGAGGATGACAGAGGTGAGGAGTTAGAGACTCACGAGATGGATGATGGAGATGGGGTTGCGTTGGATAGTGCTGATGCGGGCAGGAGGAGGAGGCTTTTCCTCAAGAGATTATGACCACATTGTTTAGTACTCTGATGTACAAGGCATTTAGGATTAGAGGAGTTATGTAGGGTCAACAAGTTGGGGTACTCATTGATAGTGGGGCAACCCACAACTATATTGATGCCTCATTGGTTGAGAGGTGAGGATTACAGACAGGATTTTGAGGGCTTCAACGGGGTTGTAGCCAATGGAGAGTTTATGAGGTGCACACGGTAGGTTCCCTAAGTGAGCATCACGATGGGTAACTATATTCACCGATGATTTCCATATTGTTGGTATGGGAGTGACCAACATAGTGCGTTGGGAGTGCAATGGCTTCACTCTCTTGGTGAGTTTCGGACTAACTTTTAGATGATAGAGCTGAAGTTTAAGTCCGAGGGCAGGAATGTGATTTTGAGGGGATTATCTACAAGAGCACCTAGGGTGGTTACAACTAAGGGGATGGAGAGGACATTCGGCATGGTGAGGAATTTTATTATTGTAGATTGATGTGGAGTATGATGGATGTGGATGTGACCAGTAATGTTACACATGAGATAGTTACAGAGATTGGGATTACAGGTTTAGATCATTTGAGTTTATCATTATGTTGGTTATCTGAAGTTTTGGTAGACTGGAGATCTCATTTACTTGTTGAGTACTCCAAGAACCGACACACTTGTGAGATTCTAGATGGTCACATACAAGATGATAGCTACAAATTGGAGGATGAGATGATCTTCTATCAGGGAAGATTGAGCCTTGTGTTAGATTCATGGTTGAGGATGGAGATATTACGACATGTGCATTGTTATTTCATGACTGGGCACTTGAGCTTCGATGAGACCTACAGGTTCATGTCAGAGAGGTTCATATGGCATAGGTTGAGTGAGGATATCCTCAACTTTATACAAGCATGTACGGTTTGTCACTATGACAAGTCAAAGCTTACGGGTTCATCATTTTTTGAGTCGACATGGGATAGCACTCCTATGTATTTTACTACTTCTATGCCCGGTGAGCACTTCACCCATGTGCTAGTCAGTGGAGAGATGAAATTGACTCGTGGTTATTCGATAGGTTCACATTCAACGTAGGAGGTGGACCATGTGGAGCTGATATTTTCGGTTTACTATTTACTGGAGTCTTGGGAATTTTCCCCCATGGGACACATTGAGATACATTATGAGGAGCCGTGCTCACGAGTGCAGGTCATGTGGGAGAGTTAACACCATTTGTGTGTATATAGGTTGTTTCACAGGTTGATCCAAGGGTCTCTACAGGATTCAGAGTGGACTTTCATACCCAGGAGTTGATTGGAGAGGCAATGAGTGATCACATGATGACAACCTTACATTGGCAGGGATTAGATAGATTGGAAATTTCGGTGTGGGTACCAGTGGAGAGTCGGTGTGGGAATCATACTACTTTAGGAGCAACATTGTTCTCTACACAACATGGAGAGCATGATCACTACATGGGGTGTCTTGGTTACTTCACATCACACCGATCATTAGTTGATTGCAGGGTGAGGTGGAGAAACTTACGGCGGGGTATTCAACTTCTGTAGCATGACAGGATAATGCTTGGGGTCAAGCATTTCTCGGGAAGGGAGGACTGTAATGTCCCCCTTTTTTTGCGCTAAAGGCCTAAGGGCAAGGTCGAGTCCAAGTCGTGGTGGACCCGAGGGTTGTAGATCTTTGAGAGCTTTTGGGAAGGGGCCACATGGTTCTAATATTCTAATTTTACGTTGAGGGTCACTTTTGGACCATGGCAACCTAAAGGGGAAAAGTAACTTAAGTTACTTTATTTTACTGGCCCCTCCATGGAATGAAATGTGTCTAGGGTCTGTTGGGGCTCTTTTGCCTTGGTGAAGCATATAAAGAGCTAGGGGAGAAAGGAAAATGAACTTTTTTTCGTATACATTTTATTCTCCTTCACGTCTGTTGTTGTTTATGCATCTACAACTTGTGGAGTGAAATCCCATAGGGACCCTAGCTTTGGTGGTGAGACACCCTTCCATAGCTAGCAGGGAATTCTTCGGTAGTGAGAGATCTACCCTAGTCTATCATTTTGGAGCCACTTTTAGGAATTTGTTATAGAGATATTATCAGAGGGTTCAAAGGAAGGGTTTGAGGATTTTTGGGGGCATTTGGGGAAGATAATCGAGAGGGTTCTAGATCAGACTTACTCCGGCCATTTGGGTGGGCTTAACATCACTTTGAAGGTGCCTCTATCGGTTTCAACCCCTTTCCAAGTGAGGTGACTTACACTGCCTTATTTGGAGGGTTTTCAGTTGGTCCTCTTCATATCCGAAGGTTGAAACGTCATTTTCTATACCTATTAATGTTATTTCCAAAGACCCTTAATTTTTGTTCTTGTATTTAGGAGTTACGAACCTCTTAAGTTTTCCAGTTGTCTAGGGCACATTGTGCTTTTATGGCAACATTTTAATTTGTGTAAAATTTCAAAAATAGTTTTATTATGTCCTTTATAATAATATCAAGCTCTCTTTAAATTTTCAAGTAATTCGAGTGGATATTTTGGGAGATATTGATTTTATTTAGTTCGTTGTCCTTACTGTAAAAATCTGCATAAATCAGTATTTTATTTGGCTGCAAAATTTCAATATTTGGTGCATTTTAAAGTGTTATCCCATAAGGGATATTTCATTTTATGTTTGGCTAGAGTATAATGACATAACATTGAAAAATTTGCGAGTTATGCCTAAGGGATCAAATTTACATAAGATGTTGTTTCCATATTAGTTATATGACAAAGAAGTTGAATTTTATGTGTAGCATACTTATAGGTGATGAGTTTTTTATATAGAGAATTGACAATACCATTGCAGAATGCAAAAGGGTCGTGTATTGTTTTAAGAAAATAATAGTTAGACATAATGCACAACCTTTATAAAGAACAATATATTGTTTCAAATGAAGGATCACTACTATGCAACTAAAATTTGATGCAAATCACACTTTTAAAAATTGTATGGGCTCTAACTTTTGACTTTTATCGTGACTAGCTCCATAATGTACCAAAAATACAAAAATATCTTATTTGCATATGCGAGTCTATCTCAAATAAATTGTCATGGAGACTGGCCTCATCCTTTACATTATTGCATCCATAGACCCTCACACAAAATAAAAAAGATAGTTAATGATTTTTTTGGTTTGGTAAATCAATTTTCCTAACACCGATTGACAATCCTCAAGTGATAGTGAACATGTTAAAAATAATGTGGTGTAAAAAGAAAGAGTAGTCGCCATGGTTCAAACTTAGGTATAATAAAGGGTTGAATTCAATCAACTAGTAAAGATTTGGAGTGGTTGTAGCCACTCAAATTTGGGAATTCATTATTTGGCACTTCGCTAGTTTTGGTAATTGATTCTTGCTAAGATAAATACAACCTTTTCATTCATACTTAACATAATTTGAGGTCTCTTCTTTAGATTATTTATCCTTACAAAATGACATGTCGTTGAATTTCGAGAACACAATGCATAAAATCCATAGAAAAACATCAACTGACGAGTCCCAAACTTCATATTGCATGTTTTCCTTCCTTGGTCAAGGTCGTATAGTTTGGTCATGATAGTATATTCAATCTGGCTGATTTTAACAGTCTTGGACTAACATGTCCTCTAACTTTACTTTCAAATCCATAGATAATTGATTGTATACGCATTAAAACATGTAACATAAAATATTTGCAATTGCATATATGTTAAATGAAAATATGTAAACAAGAAAGAATACACCACTTTGTGTGCACTTTGCTTTTGCTTAAAGATTTATATTTGTTGAACTTCA